>OY982574.1:16768790-16916115 GCA_963859945.1 Euplagia quadripunctaria | reverse complement strand
GTTCTTTTTTGTGAGCACATAGCAGGATTCTAAACAAGGAGGTTCTGTTCTAGTAACAAAAGTATTAATATGCTTGCCGATATTCCATGTATATCTATTAATCATGTCACTGATGATCATTTTGGTTTCACTGTACTATAGTCGCTACCACAGCGGCATAGAGTTGATACTTCCACTCACTTGTCACATGTAATGATTTCTTTTTGATGACGCGTCACATTGACTCGTCTCGTTAAGATGGCACTCACTGAAATGCAAAGTTTATAATGCACCTGGTATAGTGACGACGGCACCGTTATATTATTGATTTTGGCGCACAGTTGTTGAGTATTTAGCAATGGACACAATTTTGCATGCTTTCTTTACCAACACAGCACCATTTTTCGTTATAAGTTTTCACTGGGCACCAGATAGGTATCATATTTTACTGCACGCAATCGGTTGGTGTACTTTTTGTGGGTTGCGTGAGGTAAAATTTGCACTTTTAGGATTCACTCAGCACATCTAGCGACGACACGAGGTGAGAGAGCGAGTGCGTGACACAACAAGCTATAGCCGTGCGCGTAGCTTTCATCGTATGCCTTTGTACTTAGCACTGAGCGCTTTCGTACTTTTCCTGTCCGTCAGCGCTCACTGCCGAGCAAGAAAGTGCTATTTGAACAGAATAGGTCGTTTGGCAACCACGGCTATAACGCTCCACACGCACCACCCGAACGCCGCATTTGAATACCAATACCGTCCCAACACGACACGCGCGCATGCTACGGAACTACTCACAATTACTACTTCCTTACTCACTGTACTATCCTCACTACTATATACTATTAGCGGGAAGGCTGCGGGTCGAAGCCAAATCCCGAGGATCCAACGTCCAAATTCCACTTTAAACAAATTGGTCTCGTAACGGATCCCAGGGATCAGGACCGCGACACTATTCGCCTGTACTCCCCGACTGCTCAGCTCGGTTACTAGACTACGCGCTACTACTACTCTCACTATCTCTTTATATCTATCTGTCTCTCTATCTCACTTGCTCTTGTGCTACAACTTCTTGCCAGTAGCATTTTCACTCTTCTTTCTTCTGTATACTCTATCAGACTTTCGTCGTGCATGCACACTAGATATTGTGACATAATACAGAATACTATTATGCCTAACGTTCGCTATTGCCGTTAACAATCAACGGGCGGGGCCAAAGAACGCTGCGCGATGTAACCCGGCATCAATCACTCCTGTTAAGTACATTGTTGACTTTATATAAAATACAGCACAGTTTTATAGAAGACTACAGCCAATGGACACTGACACAGTCATAAACATCACAGAGGATACACGAGGTACGTGGCACAACACACACAGAAGGTACGACGGCCGCACATTGACAAGACCAACACTGAAGCACACACACATAGACTGGCGGGCGCCTTCGCGTTAATCAATACATGTGCGTGTGAGTGACTTCTCGGCACCAAACGACGTGGAACAGTTAACAGAACGTGTACTACATTGCCTTTTTCTGTCCTTATCCAACACCAGATAAGTCATTTAACGCTTATGTGAGCTTACTTTGCTCTCAAAAACGGTTCTTGTGACAAGCAAACTCTATGCATTTCCTACACTCAAGAAATAAAAATTCCATTTCCTGGTTATTTGGCGTGCTCCGCACAGAAAAAGGTAATGCACGTTGAGCTGACCCGCGTCCCAAGCGGCTTAAAATGAATGCGCCTCCTAAAGAGCTCAAAATACACGAGGAAATAAAATAAGAGTGCCCCCCATTTCGCCGACAAGCGTTCTGCTCGTAATCTCTCACTTAGTAGTTCCGTTCGCCCTGCAATGTTCGCACAATTTGTCTTAAATGTATTTGAATGCGTTTTTCTCTTTTTTCTCTCGTCACTGACTTTGTATGGGCCGCTGGTAACCCGTACAGCCATAAGGAGTGAGTACCAATTACTATAGTGCTTGTTTCGATGTGCGTTTGTGCTTGTGCCTTATGCTTTACGTAGTATCTTCCTAGCTCCTTAATCTAACGACTTAATCTAAAACAAACTGCAAGCGGTAACCTTTAAAAGCATGTCTTCGTAGACGATTTATTGATGATTTAAAGACTTGGTGTGTCCTCTTGTTACTTACTTTTGAATCGATACTCCCAAGTCTTGACGTCCCGAAGCATGGTCCCTTGCAGTGTGTGGTTTAAGGATTTACAGTTATAGATATGCTGCTTTGAAAACTAATAGATGAATACTTACTAAATGTTGACTCTTTGTAAAAGCTTGATTTTAGTTCTTAACGATGTGGATTGGAAGGTAATGGATTTTATTTGGTTATGGTGATATGAAAGGGCGTAAATGATAATGTCTCAGTGTGTGTTGGTATTCAAATGCCCGATCGAGATGCTGACAGGCGTGTGTAAACACGCGCCAGCGACTGAAGTGCTCTATCAGCATCACCGATGGGTTACCGACACCACTTCTGCTACCATTTGTTATAACAATAAAAACGCCGACGCCGACGCTTAACTCCAATTTAGGCCCTTAAGAGTCGCTTTAGGTAGTTTTTAGTACGCTCCCGTAGATGCTGATAGGGCAATTTAGGTCGTCTTTCCAAAAGGTGTGGCTCAGATATCTCACATTAGTTTTGTGTGCACACAGTACCTGGCGAGCCCCAAGACGTGAAGATCGTTGCCATCAATTCGACTTCGATACACGTGACGTGGAAGCCACCACAAGAGAAAGAGAAAAACGGTATCATAAGGGGCTACCATGTTCACGTGCAAGAAATCAGGGAAGAGGTAAGTTATAGATTTATTGCATACTAAAATTGCTTACATACGAGTATATGTATATCTATTCTATAATATAATATTTCCATTCATTAGGGTAAAGGCTTGCTAAACGACCCAATGCGGTTTAACGTATTGGACGATACAACTCTCGAACTCAACGTTTCGGGGCTCCAACCGGATACGCGGTACAACGTGCAAGTGGCTGCTTTGACGAGGAAGGGGGACGGTGACCGAAGTGCGCCGGTGTCTGTAAAGACGCCTGGCGGTGTGCCAAACAGGGCTACCGTCAACCTAAAGTGAGCCTTTAATATTTTATTGAATGATATTTTATATTGATGATATTTTGAATGCCTATTATGGACCGTTGTTTTTCTTGCAGGGTTCTGGAGAAGGATCCAATTGTATCGATAGAATTAGAATGGACGAAACCGTCTCAAACATACGGTGAATTGCTCGGATATCGCCTGAGATACGGTGTCAAAGATCAACCCTTAGAGGAAATCAATTTCCCCGGCACTAAAGTCCATAGTTATAAAATGAATGATTTAGAAAGAGGCGTCCAATATGAATTTAGGATAGCAGGTAAAAATCACATTGGTGTAGGTCAAGAGACTATAAAATATTGGCTTACACCAGAAGGTGCCCCGAAAGGACCACCAACAAACGTCACATACCATTTTCAAACGCCAGACATCATTAGTATTACTTGGGATGTTCCCATCCGTGCAGACCGAAGTGGCCAGATAAAAAAATACGACGTTCAGTTTTACAAAAAGGGAGATCAAACTTCTGTCGTAGAGAAAACTACTGAAGTAACTAAAGCCGTGTTTACTGGTTTAGAAGAAGACGCCCATTATGTGTTCAAAGTCCGTGCATACACTGACCAAGGTGCTGGTCCGTACAGTAAAGACGTCACGGCTCATACTGAAAGGGACATCGGTAGAGCGCCCATGTCAGTTAAAGCTGTAGCGACTTCAGAATCCAGCGTAGAAGTTTGGTGGGAAACGTTTCGCTCTAGAAAGAAAATTATTGGTTACGTCATATTTTATACTATGACACCAGTGGAGGATCTAGACGAATGGCAACAAAAGGGTGTTCATGTAACGCACTCTGCTGATTTAGAAAATTTGGAAAAATTTGCAGAATATGCTGTTGCTGTTGCCGCAAAGACAGCAGACGGCCTAGGAAGGTTATCAGAGAAAGTTACTGTTAAGGTCCGACCTGAAGAAGTGCCTTTACACCTTAGGGCTCAAGATGTATCCACTCACTCCATGACGTTGTCATGGTCTCCCCCATTACGCTTAAACCCCGTTAGCTATAAGATTTCCTACAATGCTATTAAAGAATTCGTTGACTCTCTTGGAATGACACAAACACAAGAAATACCGAGAAAGGAAATCATCGTGAAACTAGATAGAACGTCACATTCCATAAATGATCTGTCCCCGTTTACAACGTATAATGTTAATGTAAGTGCCATACCTAATGACGATTCGTATAGACCGCCAACTAAGATTACTGTCACCACGCAGATGGCAGCGCCTAAACCAATGGTTAAACCCGATTTCTATGGCGTTGTTGAAAACGAAATACTTGTCATTCTACCTCAAGCCTCTGAAGAATATGGACCCATATCGCATTATTACTTAGTTGTAGTGCCTGATGATAAAGCTCATAATCATAAGAATCCGGATCAGTTCCTAACAGATGATTTAATAAAAAATAACGTTCGAACAGATGATGAAAACGCACCATATATTGCTGCCAAATTCTTGCAACGAAATATTTTGTATACGTTTCATCTCGGTAATGATGAAATGTATGAAGGTTTCCTAAACAGGAAATTGAATTTGAACAAAAAATATCGCGTCTTTGTACGAGCAGTTGTTGATACTCCTCAAAAACATCTTTATACATCTAGTCCATTTTCTGAAAATCTGTCACTCGATATGCGTGTGGCACCTCCTGGGGAAGAACCAAGCAGACCTGACCCTAAAGATATCCACGGAGATCCTGAAATCAGGATAGAAGACAACAGAAAAGAAGCGGGGATGGTATGGGTTGTTGGCCCAATTATTGCGGCTTTAATGCTTTCTCTATGTTTGGTTGTTATGTTTATATTCAAGAGACGACGACAACCGTGCAAAGCTCCGGATCAGGCAGCTGTTACAAGACCATTAATGTCAGCCGATGTAGGCTTTGGAGCACCGTCCGATCCAGTAGAAATGAGACGATTGAACTTCCAAACGCCTGCCATGATTTCTCATCCACCCATTCCCATTCTTGAACTTGCCGAACATATCGAAAGACTGAAAGCCAATGATAATCTAAAATTTTCTCAAGAATATGAAAGCATAGAGCCAGGTCAGCAATTTACCTGGGATCATTCTAATATGGAAGTCAACAAGCCAAAAAACCGTTACGCCAATGTAATTGCTTATGATCATAGTCGAGTAATTCTGCAACCAATAGACGGGATTCTTGGAAGTGATTACATAAACGCTAACTACTGTGATGGATATCGTAAACATAATGCCTACGTTGCCACACAAGGACCTCTTCAAGAAACCCTGGCAGATTTTTGGCGAATGTGCTGGGAACTACGTACTTCCACTATTGTAATGATGACAAAGCTTGAAGAAAGGACAAGAATCAAATGTGACCAATACTGGCCAAGCAGAGGAACTGAAACATATGGTATGATGAATGTAACGATATCCGAGGTTCAAGAACTGGCGACTTATTGCATTCGAACCTTCCAAGTTGAAAGGAACGGAAACAGCAGTGAAAGACGTGAGATTAAACAATTGCAGTTTACCGCTTGGCCTGATCATGGTGTACCGGATCATCCTGCACCATTCCTTCAATTTTTACGGCGTGTGAGAGCCTTGAACCCACCTGATGCTGGCCCGTTAGTGGTCCATTGCTCAGCTGGTGTTGGTCGCACCGGATGCTTCATTGTCATTGATTCAATGCTTGAGAGGGCGCGACATGAGCGAACTGTAGATATTTACGGCCACGTGACTTGCTTGCGAGCTCAAAGAAACTACATGGTACAGACAGAAGATCAATACATTTTCATTCATGATGCCTTGCTTGAAGCTGTTATTTGCGGCGACACTGAAGTACCTGCGCGCAATTTACATGCCCACATTCAAAAACTGATGCGTGTTGATCCTATTGAGAACATCACTGGAATGGAATTGGAGTTTAAGAAGTTAGCTAATATGAAAGCTGACTCCAGTCGATTCGTGTCTGCTAGCCTTCCTTGCAATAAACACAAGAACAGACTTGTTCATATTTTGCCGTATGAATCATCTCGCGTATGTTTGACTCCTCGTGATGGATCAGACTACATAAATGCGTCATTCGTGGATGGTTATAGATATAGAGCAGCTTACATCGCTACCCAAGGACCTCTGCCAGATACCACTGACGATTTCTGGAGAATGCTTTGGGAGCACAACTCCACAATCATCGTGATGCTGACCAAATTGAAGGAAATGGGTCGAGTAAGTCTATGTTACTGTAAAATTATTTTAGTTTTGTTTTTTTCTTGAACAACTATTAATTTTATTTATTCCCAGGAAAAATGTCATCAGTACTGGCCATCAGACCGTTCTGTTCGCTACCAATGCTTCGTGGTTGACCCCATTGCCGAGTATAATATGCCTCAGTACATCTTGAGGGAATTCAAGGTACGTGTGGAAATATTTTAAACGAAAAAGCTTTGCCATTTTCTCGAAAATCCTAAAAGAACGAACACAACAATTCTGCCGTTTTCATTTCCATTTCTACCTTAACAACCATGGTAACAAGCAACATTGCCGTTTTTAACCGACTTTAAAAAAAGAAGGAGGTTCTATGTTCCACTGTATATTTATATTTTTTATGTATGCTCACCGATTACTCAAAGACGCCTGGACCGATTTGGAAAATTCTTCTTTTGTTTGATGAGCATGGAACCACCTGGGAAGTACCCTACTTCCCAGGTGGTCCCATGCTCATCAAGTCAGGATCTGATGATGGGATCCTGGTGCAATCAAGGGAACTTTTCAAATGTTATAGGCACATTTGAAGCGATTTGGGCATTTTGAGGCGCATTGAAGTCGGTGTATACTTTTTTTATTGGAGTCCAATTAATCCATAAACATAGAAAACTACTTCGTTCACCAAAAGTCACAGTTTGGGCCACGATGTCGACACGAGGGTTAATCGACCCGTACTTTTTACTTTACCAAAGAGGTCGCATAGTTACTTCTCTGGATCAATTAAAACAAAATATCCGAGAAGAAATGGCAGCTATCACGAAGAGCGCGTGCTGGGTAGTTTCCTGAAGTATTACTCCCGTTTAGAAGTGTGCCACCAAAATAACGAAGCACACTTGTATTACATTATTTTATAGATAAATGCCCAGAACTGTATTTTAATTAAAAATGTTTTTTAATAAACTGCTACGTTATTTAAATATTGACTTGTTACTGTATTGTTGACATTGTTTGTTGAAAAAGACTTGGGGCACCCGGTGTAAAACTTGTAATACTGCCTTTTGCTAATTAAAAGGCACTTCATACCACGTTGTATATACACTAAATATACAATTTTTTGCCTTTTAATTAAGTGGCCAGCAGAATAGTAGCGTTACGGTACAATAATCTGCTACCGAATAGGTACCGTGTCACATTACACATGTATTTTTCGGAATATTGAGATCGCTATCTACTTCAAGGACTTTATAACAAGTAGTAGGATTGTAGAAGTATAATGTTTTAAATTGTTTCACTTAGGTTACTGATGCTCGTGACGGGTCATCCAGAACGGTTCGCCAGTTCCAATTTACCGACTGGCCCGAGCAAGGTGTTCCTAAGAGCGGGGAAGGATTCATCGATTTCTTAGGACAAGTCCATAAGACTAAGGAGCAATTTGGACAAGATGGACCTATTACTGTGCATTGCAGGTGTGTTTTCAAAAATATTAGCTTTTAATTTCAAGGATATCAAACAACCCCATCCAACCCCTTGTCTACATATCTTCCTTTACTAGCAGTAGCTTTACGATCCCTGCAGTTTCATCTGCGTTTATGGTCACTGCTCCGCTCATAAAGGTCGTGGCGTGATGTTACATAACCTATATTATTCCTCATTAATCTGGCTATCATATACAAAAACATTTTTTGGAATCTGACTAGTAGTTCTAGAGATCGGCGTGTTTAAACAAACAATTAAACAACAAAATACTCTTCAGATGTTTGTAGAAATAAGTTTTATATACAATTATTGCAGTGTGTTTCTAGAAAATATTTCAGGGATGCAAATATTTTCGGAGGTCTGGTCTGGTCTGGTCGCCAACTATGGAGATAGGACGAAATCTACTTTAATTGCTGAAATAAAACTGGCACTAAATTATTATATTGCAATAAACAACAAACTCGGCGGTCGGTTTAGTGATCGCAGTATTAGAAGTGAGAGTAGTGTTTGAACCTGCAGAGTTAGAGCAGTCAGAAACGATTAGCAATCCTCGTAATGAGAATTCGTTGACTCATTTTAAATGCTACTCACTGATTTATTTCGATATATGTGTGTGTCCCGTAGCGCGGGGGTGGGGCGCACGGGCGTGTTCATCACGCTGTCCACGGTGCTGGAGCGCATGCAGTACGAGGGCGTGGTGGACGTGTTCCAGACCGTGCGCACGCTGCGCACGCTACGTCCCGCGATGGTGCAAACTGAGGTAAACTGTAAAAACAGAACAGAGCCTGTACTATGGTAACCGGATTGCTGATAAACATACATATATATTTCTAAATATTAAAAAATATATATTAACTCCTTTTCTACTAAAACTTCCTTCATAGTAATCTTTTTTTTATTCTAAATTATATAAAGTAATTTAAAAAATATATATAAAAAGAAGCATTTTATTAGGCTTTAATGAAAATTATCCATATTAGTTTAATCAATACAAGGGTATGGTCAAAAATAGTCTGACAATCCAGACGATTCAATTCAACAAAAAATCAACACTCAATCTAAAGACTCTTGGTCTAATAAAGACTCAACAACAACAAGTGTAGTTAAGGACTGTTTACAAGAGCCTATGATCATCAGTGAAAGTATCATAGCTGATGATGATGATGATAATGCTGTGAGATTTTAGTTACATATCTTTAGTTTTAGCACAAACTACATTTGCAACGTTACACACGACATTGCGATAACATTTTCGTGGATCCATGACGTTATACAGCACAACAATTTTATTTCTATGGGATGTTTAAGACCAAATTTATCCACGTCTCCTATGCTTATTTAAGACCGATCTCTGTGGGCGGCGGTGCATTCGACTGCCACGCTGAGACGGGGGTTGCAAGTTCGATTCCCGCTCAGTGCAAATATTTGCATACATGAATATCTCTGTTTGCATTGGTCTATGTGTTTCTATGTATAATATGTGTGTATTTATAAAAAAATATATCCATGTATGTCTATCCGTATCCTAGAAACCCTATGGGTTCGGTTGGTTAGAATATGGATAAACAAGTTCTTACTGATAAATAAGCTCTGCTTAGTAAGCTATGTGTTAATCCAGGTTTCCATATATCTACATACCAAATTTCATCGCAATCGGTTCAGTAGTTTTTGCGTGAAAGAGTAACAAACATCCATACATGCTCACTTACTTTCACGTTTATAATATTAGTAGGATCTTTTCTTTGACGATTTGTCAACTGGAATAAGAGGAGTATAACCAGATCTCGTGTTATACATATTATAACTGTTTACCATACATTTAATTCCATTTATATCAACAGGACCAGTACGAATTCTGCTACCGCGCAGCGCTGGAGTACCTGGGCTCGTTCGACCACTACGCCAACTGACGCTGAGACATACTCGTCTAAAGCACTCGGGACTTGTCGTAAAGTACTTAATACGCGGCACAAAGAAGCATTCAATCGATTCCCTGGAGCGAAATAAACTATCAAAAATCATATTTACAATATTTATAATATTTTGAAACTCAATAATTTTGAAGTAAATCAACCCAGAACGTGGGCAGAGTTGGGTAGACAAAAAAGTTCAAGATTTGTTGTATTTTTATTCAACATCCATCAATTTTTCAAATATAACACAATATTTCAGCTAGTTATAGCAGAATTCGGCTCCTGAGTTGCGGATGCTGATGCTGTCCGATCGAAGTACCTTTGCACAAATCAATAATTTCGATACATCATATTTCATCTTTGCATAAGTAATCAGTACATTTTATATTTCAACTTTAATTAGGTATAATAACAAACAACTATCCAGATTGATGTACAAGGGTTTGTTGTGTTTTTAACGAAGTACGTACCTACTCATGTATGCAAGCTTGAAAGTGTTCCAAACAAAAAGAGTTTGCCAATCTACTCACTAATGCTGACCGAAAATAGAAAATAGATAATTGAAGGCACACAAACTCAAACTGTCAACACGACACTGTCAAAGTACCCTAAGATCTTAAGCTGTCCTTTCACAGCCGAAATCCCTTCAAATTCAGAGACGGAATTCATAAACTTAATTCCGGAGGCTTACCTTACACACATCTTAACAATATATTTTTATTTAGTTCGAAAGATCGATCTGATAAATTTATGATCTGAAAAAATCACAATTATACCTACGTGGAGTTTCCGGGTTTTCTAATTATTCGATCTGAATCAGAAATCGACTGTATAGAGGAATATATGGATAGAGAGAGCCCTTTCTTAAAGAATAACAATGCTATATTCAATATTTCGTTCGTTTGTTAAATAATTTCAAACACTTATAACTCGCGCGTCCCATTTTATCCGAATTCGGACTTTACAATCTTACAGTTCTAAAAACATACTTTTTTTATTTCTTCAAAATCCACCATCACCATAAAAAAAGGACAATAATGTAAAATAATTTCCATCTCTCTTCAAAGCCAAACATACAACAAACTTTCATAACTTTTTTACATTTTCCCGCTACAATAGACAAAGGATTGAATACTTCTTTGTCCAGCTACCATAGATAATATAAAAAATATCGACAGAGTTCCCGCGCTTGAATATCCGTAATGTAGTGACTGACTGTTATTTCATCTTTGTCTATGAGGCTAAAACGTGTACGAGTGCCTAGGAAAGCTACTTATGACTTGTATTTTACGAATGTGACCACTTAAAATCATGATTGTGAGTCGGAAGGGTAATAAATGTAATTAATTATTATCCTATTATCTAACTTATGATAGATACCAAGAGAAGAATATGTTTAGTATGCGTTTAAGAACATAAGTCATAATTATTGTCAATACTCTGTAATAAATAAATCGGTATACAGTAGATGCAATTTCTATGAGTGCTATCACGTGGTTGATACGTGTAAATGCCATAATGTTCTAACCTAAACTAAACATATTTTTGCCTTTGTCGCAACTGTTCGTGCTATTTTTGTCTCTAAAACGGAACAGTTTAAATGTTAAAGTCCATATAAACAGTTAAATTATACTTAGATGCATTTATATTAACGAAGAAAAGAGTTTTGAAGAGTATTTAATGATCAGTATAATGGTTACGCCGTAAAAATATAATTTGCGAAGAAATATAACGTAACTTTAGTGAATGAACAGTGCGCTTAGAGACTTAAATAACTTTATGCGATATAATATTCAATTCGGATCGTCACATACATATATACAAACATAATATTGTAAAATGTATAAATAGTTATTGCAGCTGTAATTAGAAGTTTATTTTTCATATCGGGTGTTAAAATATGTTTAAGTAGTGTAAATTGTGGTAACACGTTTCATTATTGCAATATTATATGAAAACTTTAGACGAATCGGCTGTGTCGTGTGAATTTTTGTGTCTGTCCTGTGCGTAGGTGCATAATGTTATGTAAATATTTGCATTTTTAAACATAACTTTATGTTGTTATAATCCCGCCCAATGAACCAGCGAATCGTGTTGACATGAGATAAACGAAAGAGGTTGACAGCATATTTAGCATGTGTTACGAGCTCTACTTTAATTAAATACCCGTCAACTGGAAGTTATGTGTAATAAGTTTTAATTTGTATATAATAGTTTTGACGTCATACTCATAATGTAATACACGCTAAAAATGTCAACGACATCTTCTTTATGTTTCTTTTAAAAACGACAGGCCATATTCAGCCTTATGACACGGTTGTAAGTTTATATTTTCTTTGAACAATCACAGCTTGCTTCTAGAGGATGATCGTGATTCGATGACATATCTATATGTAGTTAGATAAATATGTTTGGTGTGGTAATGCTAGTAGTAAGAGAAAGACGATTCAATTTATTTTTGAATCGTGTTACGTGTATGTAGGTATGGTGTTATATTGTACACTGGTGAAATGAATTGAGAGTAGGTACCAAAAAGCGTAAAGCGGAAATGAACTTTTTTTATATTTAATTTTTAATAAACCGGCTTAAAATTGGTTTCCTGTAGCTTTTATCCTCTGTTTATTTGTGCTTCTCATTAAAAAGCGTGAAAAATAATGATCGTGAAGAAAGCCAGTTTCCTAATCATTGTCATGTATCAAACGTGACTGCCACGACTCTAACACTATCTTAAGCTATCTTTAAGTGTAGTATGTTATTTAATCTTTTACAGTAACCCCCTTGCATAGTAAGTGTATAAAATTTTTACGTTTTTCACTCGTTTTATACAATATACTTACTACTTATATCGATCTACTTACGTATAAGTTAAATTTGAGCTTGTATGAAACTTAGGGAATATAAAGCGGTTAACGCAATTTTCGAAGTTACACGTAGATATGCGAACAATTTAAAAAGTAACTCATATCTAAGGGAACTAATGTTAAACTACATACGTCTCGATTCGGCCGGACAACGGCCGCAGACATTCGTAACTGCCAATCGTTTCACTTAGCTATACCTAATGAAAATTAAAATAAAGAATACAATAAAATACGAAATGTACGTAGAGTTAATGAGGATTATTGTTTAATTGAGGTTATAGTGAAAATTTAATACTCGTTGATGAATATTTAGCGAGGTTCGAAACATTTACACGTTAGTGGGCATGGGCTTTTCAATTTGCTTTCAATAGCAACTGCATTAAAATTAAAAAGCAAAATTAAAAAATTATAAAAACTGATTTTAAGTTGTACATTCTATCATTCCTTTTATTTTAGTATGTACATGTACTCGTATTGTTCGCCGCGTCGACAGCACCGGCCCGTTCATTTGTAAAACCCGAACGCACATAAGGATCTCTTCTTGTACAGTTGTTTTTTTTTTACACTCATCACATTTATTCTTAGACTTAGGTATTGTATCATTATGCCATTAGGGAATATGTAATATCTTAATTGCCATGCGCTAAAGGTACTACAATACCGCTTACTCAACGACTTATATACTTAAATCAACGACCCAATATTAATTTTTCTTAGTTATTTTTACTAATTAATCCAGTTTTATTAGAACTAAAAACTTAGTTAAAATCGGCCCAAAACCGAAATGGGCTTTAATTAACTACTAAGGTTTGGAGTTCAAATGTTGATATTTGCGGTATTGAATATCGAAGCTAAGTATGTTATGCCATATCAAGGTGCTGTTTATTCCATTATTTTGTACAAAACTGCTGTTTTACTATCTCGCATATTCATTGATAAAATCATGACTAACCTATGTTCGGTATGTTAAGACTGATTTTTTACCAACTAATTTTATGTGTTCTTAATTATTTTCTTTGTGTATTTTAACTATGATGTAATTTGTATTTCTCATTAATAAATGTTAATGTAATTTTTGTACATGATATTGATTACAGTAATTTTAGTTTTGAAATTTTTAGTTTTAAAGTTTGTTCCTCACATTATTAATATCTCGGGCAATGTTGGTTGTTCAATAAAATGAAAACCTTAATCATTACAGTACTTGATGTTCAAAATCGTGTATTTTAATAACGTATTTAATGAATCCGTCACTTAATCACAAAACTTTTTTAATTAACTCGATCTCAAAATACTTGTTTCCGTCGCGAATTGTAGACGGTATAATTAATAAATTTAACTCCAATCAACACTGCCCTAGATAATAAATCGCTTATTTTTCTCGCATTTATTGAGCGCAATAGTTAATTTTGCATCCTGTCGCCATCTAGCGTATTGTGTTAATTTTCTAGAAAAATCCATCGACTGAAACCGAGTCGATGATGTCAAACAAACGCCTTAGCTTTAAATCATTATTTTATTGCAATTAAAATGGCGGATGCAATATAGCTGGTGGGGCAATGTGTGAATCTAATAATTGTAGAAGTTTGTAGACGACAATTATTTTGTAAAAATTCCCGCGCGCTGCGTCTCGGGACACAGTGGATTCGCAAAATTATACATATGTATATGGAGAAATAAATTTATGTGAGACCCATAAATGTGAATTTTTATTCTAACCAGCATGTCGCCTCATTAACTTCTTTAGTCACTTGTGTATACTGATAAACATTTTAAGTGACAGAAAAATCTGCATGGTCATAACTTCGCCTATGAAACGTTTACCTATTTGCTTACTGGTACACGTGTCTAAAGACGGATGGGCTATCGTTTCCATGTCCCACCGTGCCGTGCCGGCTAGGAAACTTTTTAATTAAAAAAATGGTAGGTAGTAATAACTATTTTCTGGCTGAAACCATTTCAGAAGTAATATTTGTTAATTTTTAAAGTATTAATAGTTAATAATACTTGGAAAATAACTATAATAATTTAGCGATTTCTAATTCCTTAAATGATTAATGTTTTATTAGAATTAGACCTGCTTATTTTAATAAATACCTAATGAAAGTTTTTGACAATTATTGAAATTTTTTTTTTTAATTTTTTTTTTTTGCATTTCCTGGAAAATTTTAACATAAGAATGTTCATTTATTTTTACACCATTTGAAAATAGACGTTTCAACAAAAAAACTGTTTGTTTTGATAAAACTGTTTCCAGCACATTAGGGTTCCACACAGGTATTTACTGTTTTTGTTCTGTTTTTGGTTTAAGATTAAAATAAACTGTAAGTAAAGAAAAATATTTTATTTAAAAAAATACAGCGTGTTTAGGACTTAAAAGGTTTATATCCACGAAATTTCATAAAAAAATAAGTTTTTCTGTGGGAGATGAAAATGAAAAATGTAAAAACTGGTTTTTCGTTTTTTCAGAAAATTTTAGGTTTTGTGGAAAAATAGTTGATACAAAAGTTATAGACCTATCTATAACTTTTACATTCAGGTCTAATTTCACTGGAAATCGAGAAAAACCATGTTCCACCCTTAAAAGTTCACCCCATTTCACCCTCGTATTAAAAAGTAATTTATTTTTCCTGTTCGTTGTCCAACTATTTTCATGCTGTTACTAATTTTTAGGGTTACGTTCCTCAAAAGGAAAAAAGGAACCCTAATAGGATCACTTTGTTGTTCGCCTGTCTGTCTGGACGTACCAAGTTGAAATGAATACCAAATACTTGTGTCTGCAGTCCCTCGAAGCTCTAAAAAAATTAACCTTCTAAGTAAACGCAATCAAAAGATACGGCCATTTAAGCCTTACATTTGATATAAACACTAAGTTATTATTACTAGCGTATAGAGTAGAACCGCGAAGAAAAAGTTTGTAACGCGAACTGCGGTCCCTGCACCGCAGTGAAAACAAATCTTTGTAGCAGTTCGTTGGGGAACACGCGTAAACGCCATGATAATCACGGCGCTTAGGACCATACGCTCGCGAGAAAACTACAACTCAAAAACGATCGAGCGCTGCTTGTTAAAACTGTAAGATTTGACTACAAATTATTGTTTTAGCGCTGCAGCGGTTTTTAGTTTTAATTCAAATAAAAACATGTAATTTGTTCCGAGTGGTTTCTCTAGTACACAATATCTGGATGGATATAAGGTACTTCCCATTGACCTAGAACCATAAAAGTAGAGGCATCAAGTTAAAATTAACATCAAGTACTTAAATTAGCGGTTCCTTGAAGCTGTAAACAAATCAAGCTACTAACAAATTTTACCATCCGTAAGCAAAACGAATCGTTTCTTATTTATTGGAACGCGGCATAAGTCAATCAAAAGATACAGTCATTCAGCCTTAGATTTTAACAAATCTGAACAATTCGCAGGTAAATTAAAACCTATAGGGTACTTCCCATTGACATAGAATCTTGAAATTTGGTAAAAAGCAAGGTAAAGAAGTAAAAAAAAAAATCCGAAGGTCGTTAATTTGTTGTTATGTCACATAAAAAAAGTACAAGAAGTAGAAACTTATATTTTCCGGTTGGAAAGTTGACTTTGTGGTAAATGTCGATATATGAGAGAGTATTTTTAGAACAGCAAAGTTAAGTTTGTTTCGGGCAAAAATCTTCGAGATCTGATTCCCGAAATTCACGTACTGTCAACATACAAATTTGTTTGGTTACGGAACCCTCGGTGCGCAAGTCAGACTCGCACTTCTCCTCAAATAATGCTCAAAAAGGTCTTAAATATGAAGGTAAATAAGCTTCAACTACAACTAACTAACTAACACCCGCAAGACAAAAATGAGATATTTTGTGAATTAGTGTTCTTAGTAATATTAATAATAGTTGATTAGATTGTCTGTTGATTTTGCTTGACGGGAATAATATAGATTTTTCAAGCAAATTCTAAAGTTCTATTTTCAAAATTTGAATATGGAATTGAATTAAAACTTTACAGACTCAAATAAATCTGTCCAATGTCTTGGGCGCTTTGGTGGCTTGTTGAATAACTTGTTTTGTATTTTCCTTTAAAAAATTAAATCATTTTTAAAGTTAACTCAAGTATTTTTCCGATATACATAACGCTCCTAAAATATTAAAACCACTTTCTGTAACCTCTTGTATAATCTATTGTACACGACCAACGTGGCAAGTATTAAAGGAACAGCAGGTTTAAAGAAAGGTAAGGCGCATCTGATATTTTACTCTAATCAGTCTGACGGGACCGGGAAAAGAAGGTGAGAGAATATGTTTCGAATTACCTGAGTCTGTAATTTCTCTAATGTGAAAAATTATCTAACGGAATTCTTAGGAATTACTTAAATATAGCCTTGATGTAGGTTGTATACCCACTGTTAACCCGTGGTCCCGGTTAATACCGGGTCGAGGGGTAATTTTAATTACCCGTGGTTCCATGGCACTAGGGATTTTTCCATGGACTTCTGAATATATCGATAGAAAACGAAAACCATCAGTTACATACAATAAAGTTTACTCATTCATAAGCAAATAAAATAATTCCATCTCCAATAATTCATGATATATAGGTACATACATTTATATGTAGGACATATAACTGTATGTATATATCATAAATTAAGTTAGTAGTTGGTATACAAGGAAAAACAAATAGCTAAACTGTTTACAAATTATTCAAACGTTTTCAATATTCAGGTGCATATCGAACTGTAAATGAATTATAACGGAGACCATTCTAATCGATTCATATCCATTCAAACAAAAATGTCCACTTTATTTAATCGATTGTAGCTTTTGAATAAATAGATATAAAGTTTAGAATGTTGAAACTTTTGTCTATCGTCCTAAATGAAAAAATACTTAATTCAAAATCTGTGGAGTTATGATATCATTATAGAGGTGGCTAAGGTATTGCTTTGCTTACAAAAGATGCACTACATTTGTGACTCATAAAAAAATTAAAAATCGAAGTAATAGCAGCATTGCATTGCATATCAATTAATGCATAGCAATCGCAAATAAATACAACAAAATATAACTAATCGCATGATTGTAAAGAAGACCGCACTGCTTCAAATTCTAAATTATAAAAATCTTATTTCAATAAGTACAGGAACCTGGTCCTTGTGCCCTAGTAGTTGACCACGTTAGTTCGTCATCGTGAGAGCGGGATATGTAGCGCGCAATGTCATGTGAAATCACAAAAAAAATATATAATTTTCAATCAATCGAATTACGTATGTCATTCATGCCTTGGTGAAATTTATGAAAAATAAATCATGCGGACAAGCGTCGGCATACGCGTAGGTTGGATCCCTGTGACTGAACTCAGTCCTGGCATTTGCAAAAATAAAAATAATTTTCGCCAATCGAATTACGTATTTCGTGTATACTAAATGTTTATATTAATTGAGAAAATAATTTGAAACTAGTCGGCATACGTGTAAACTTGGGCCGATTTTTTTTCCTTCAATTACCGCGTTCATACAATAAAATTATTTATATTATTAATAATTATCTATTAACTTAATTTTGATAAATACTCATTAATTCTGCAATAAAAGAAAATCTTTTATAAGTTAAATAAACTGTTTGTTATAATGGTTTTCCATGGTTCCGGAAGGCCATTTTACAAACAGTTATTATAACAAACACTAAGTAACCGGTTAGTCCCACGGTGCCAAGCATAAATGAAAAAAACCTGAGGTTTGCAGGTTTTTTGTCTTTGCTTGTCGCGTGTATATATGAATATAACTTGTACTGGTATTTATCATATCTACTAATGTACAAGCTAAAACAAGCTTGTCATAACTAAGTTTTTTTTTCAAATTACTTCTACATTTTTTTTCACACCTTTACTAAATAATCTTTGAAATTCTCATTTACAGACTCTCTTCTTAAATGAACCAAACTCAGACAATGGTATAGAAAATATAAAATTGACGAAATTAAATCGAACCAAAATAAACTAATCCATAATTTTAATTTCGGTTCGTAAGTATTTATATGGTTATAATGATGTTCTCCAAATCCAATGAATACGTTTTGCAATTACTACTTTTTTTTTCTTCTTTAAAAAGACAACTCCCGCATTAGGAATTACTCCTGTGTCGCGGAGGACTTTACAAACATACAAACAACGGACACAAAGAACACCCAGACTCAGGTGGGAATCGAACCCACGACCTACGAGCATAGCGGTCATGGTCACTAACCATTAGACCAACAGACCAGTCTATGTACATAGATGTACTATGTAAGGCAGGTGCCCTGATTGTTCGTCTATAGTCAAATACTGAGGTAACCTGAGCAACACAGAGTTAAAGTAGTCAGAACCGTTAGAACTGCTACAGTTTACAGCCCCGGCTTAGCTATTTTATGAAATATATTTGTTTAGTAGTACCCAAGACTAGCCCAAACAACAATAATAATAATAATAACTGCACACATCTCACACACGGCCGTCTGATCCCATACTAGGCAGAGCCTGTACCATGGTAACCAGACTGCTGATAAACATACTTATATATTTCTAAATACATACATATTATAGATAAATTACACCCAGACACAGAACAAATTATCGTGCTCATCACACAATTATTTGTCCAGGGTGGGAATCGAACCCACGACCTCTGGCTTAGCAGTCAGGGTCACTAACCACTAGACCAACATGGAGAGATTTTATATCACTTTTTGCGTTTCGCATAAACAAACGAGTGGTTGCTCCAGCTTATGATCAAAAACCAAGACAAATCTGTAAAAAAATACATTTAAATTGAAAAAACAAGTTAAATGACACCATCGAAGTGATGACACCTTAGTTCGCAAGTTCTAGTTTTTTTTTATGGGATAGGGGGCAAGCAAGCAGACGTATCACCTGATGGTAAGCGACTACAGTCGACCATGGACACTTGCAATTCAAGAGTCACAAGTGGGTTGCCGGCCTTTAAGGTGGGAGTTTGGGATTAGTGAGAACTATCGCTTATTCAGTAATTCTAGAAGAATGCGACATAATCATACACGTACACTCATTGAATACATTAATGCGGGAGTTGTTTAAAAAAAAAACTACATAGAAGGCTCACTCACTGAATACATTTAAATAAATAGCGACTCCTGTAACTGCAACGCAATAAAGTATAATCTAGCTCGCACGTCACGAATGGTATCCTAGCACATATTTGCTACCTCCCCTCCCCCTTCCCCTTTATGTTCACAAACCAACGTAGTTTAGGAGATCTGAGTCTACCTAAACTATTTAGCACCCGTCTAGCCCTAACTAAGGAGGTCAAGTATCTAGGAGTTATACTGGACAGCAAACTCCTATGGAACAGGCACCTGGACGTAAAACTGAACAAGGCCTGCATATAATATAATTATCACTATTCGCTTTACCGCGTCTCTTTTTTCTTACTGCACTATCTATAATATCTTAATATTTACGTTGAACTATTGTGGTATGGACTCTAAGATGTTATCAACTCTATTCCTCGACTCAATATGTAATAGCTTGATAGCTTAACTGGCCTTCAGATATCAATATGAATATATTCTATGGTGTGGAATCACTCACAGCATTCACGTCGCTATTGAACGCCATCTTAAACGATAGGTATGTGTTCATTCACTCCCGGCATGCACTGTTGTTACTTGAAGTGAATTCTAGATCATTACTAGAATATCTCTATCATAAGACTGACATATGAAATTGCCTAATTTCATTCTCTTATTATGTAACTTAAAAAGTATCTGTTTCAAATAACATTTCGGTTTACATTGCTCGATAATGTAAGAAACTGTTAAACTTCCGTCATACTAACAAAAAATTGGGACTAATGTCATACATATTTCCACTACTGTAACTCTTACGCGTCAGGATCACCAAGTGACCCACGAAAAAACGGAGCAGGATACGGCGAGGCCCAGAGCAAAGATACAATACTGTTTGGATTTGTAACCCATAACCTCTTTTGTAAATCTCTCTTGCATAAATCAAAGATTTTAAAAGCACCATCCATTTATATTTTTGAAAGTTGCAATTTTGTAAAGTATCACCTCGACTTTTATGAAATTGTTGGTGAATGTAGATTTAACGCCCGTGATCCAAGTAGACCAAGGTTACCTAATACCAATACAGAGCAGTACAAGAGACATTGCTTTCTCATGCCTATCAAATTGTTTAATAGGTTACCGGTATACATAAAAGATCCTTCTATATGCATTTTCCGTAGGAAATTATATGCCTGGCTAGCAGACAAAAGCTAATTACAGGGTAAGGAGTATTTTGTCCATCAGAACCTTAACTTCAATTGAGCATTTAACTGATAATTTTATTTTAATGAATAGTTTCGTAAATGTGTAATAATAAAATTTTCTTTTGACATCTTTGTAATTACTTTTATTATAATAATGATATATTGGTTATATGATTCTGACAAATTTAATAAATATGTCTCACATGCCAGCAGTGGTGAATATGTGGCTACTCAGTTTGATGTAACCCCTATGTCGATCCATATTGTGAACAAATAAACGGTTTAACAAATTTAATGAAATTTGGTCAATTGGACCGCACAAAAAGTCAATTGAAAAAGTTAAAAATGTTTTAATCATCTTCCAGCCTTAGCAAAGTGCAGGACAAAAGTTGTAATAAATTTAAAACACCCCCGACTCGAAAACCCCTTCAACGATTAGAAAATAACTGATGATCTTCGAACGGCTAAACAGGTTTTGTTGAATTATATCTAAAAACACTCTCGATCAAATCACCTTTCAAACAAAAAAATCTTAAAAATGGGTTAAAAATGGTGAAAGGCCGTGGTGGTCTACTAAAAACAGAAGACACCACGGACTTACGGGAAGGCAGCACGTGATATTATACAAGTAGCACTTATTGCAAAGTTCTGTGTAACTCTAATAATACATATACTTAGATTATATATAGGTCCAGATGCCTAATCCGTGCCTCAAAACTGAAGCCAAAAAATACAAGCGTCTAATATAAATATAAGCGTCTCACTCGTCACACGCGAGCGAACGTTCGCCGCTGAAGTACGTCTCGAGTCGCTACTTATAATATTTAAAAATGCCTGCTTGTGCTGTCACATTCTGTAAAAATTATACAAAAAAAAATCTTAAGTGTCCGAACATCACATTTCATATGTAAGTATTTTATTTCCTAATGTATTTATAAACAATAGAACAAAATTTCAAATTAATAAAATTACGACGCCATTACTAGAGATGTTGCCAGGACGTGAATTTCATTTACCCATAACGCATTCTAGCAGTATATATATTTTTCTTTGCCAAACTTGTTATTTATAGAAAGACGAGAAATATGCTTAACGTTAATGTTCGCGAAACTGGAATCCTTCAAATATTCTTAATTTCTAAACTCTAGCACCCGGAGTTCAATGTGTCTGTCAAACGATACTTTAGCTGTGGGATTGTACTCGTATTATAACTTATTATTACTACTCCTAACGAACACAGCTATAGAGCACTTAGGACTTGTAAAATTTTGCTAGTTTCTTGATACTTTATAAATATATATATATATATATATATATATATATATCCAAGTCCTACAAACCAAGGCAAAACATTTACTTTATTTTATCAAAATACCTTTTGTTACTCTGTTCCTGTGAATAAAGTTGCATTTAATTTTATTACTCAAAAGAGCTTTTATGTTACATTTACCATAAAAAAAAAAATTACTCTTATTCTCATATTTTTTTCATACGGCCTTATATGAAAATCGATTCTTAAGGAGGAAACTCTAAAAAAAAATGTCTTGAAAACAAACCAAAAAATATTGTGATAAATAAATATTTCCTACTAAGTAGTTTTATTTTACATTTGTCTTTTTAACTAAACGAATTAAATGAAAAAAACGAAAAAATGAAATAAACGAATATTTGTAACTGATTTAAATACATTCAAAATGTATTTATTTAATATTACTTACATAAAAAAAGTATGTTTAATAAAAAAGTCCCTGAATTTTGGGGTAACCTCTATGCACTGGTAGTAAAACCGTCAATGCACACAAACATAAACATTGTACGTAGACACTCGCGTTGGGCGGGGTTCACTCACACAGCACCAAAAAGTGGCTTCAAAGTAAACGGTGACTTTTGTACTAGTCACGGTATCTGGACCTATATATAATCTAAGTACATATACATATATACATATAACGTGGGATGAATGTAAAGTTAATATATATGATACATATGGATGAGTATATGTAGGTGTGTATGTTCATGTACTATGTATCTACCTACATATATTATGCGCATATGTGAAATATACTACCTTATGAATAAAACCAAGTATGAAAACATATCACATAAATCTAGACTGCCTATTTTTATGATTCGCAGAGAGGACGCTTTACGAACAGATATATGTATTTATTATACATATGTTCGTAAAGCGTCCTCTCCTAAATATGTTAACTTCGCATGCATATACATGCTTATACATAGTAAAGAGTCTCTAGAGACATTGCACAGCTCCACTGGAAACTAGGCCGACAGTGGCCGACACATTGGCCATTCGTATCCAACGTAAGATAAAATCTATACAAAATGTTTTAAATTTCAAAGCTTTTTACTCACCCTTTTTAACGAAAGCTTTTAATAGCCCTTCCTTTCAGTACTAGTATTTCTAAAGACGGCTAAAAGATGATTAATTACGTTACATACCGTTTTAGCGAATCGATGGGTTATATTTAAATCATCGGCTAAGCCTCCTCTGGCAGCCATATTGGCCGTTCCCGTTTTTAATCCCGCCATAAATAACTGACTGACGTTTGTCTATGGTTTTTAAGAGTAACATTTTTTTTATTAATCACCTGTTTAGTTTTAAAATTGTATAGATAATATTACAATTAGTAGACTTAGGACAATATTACAATTAATAGACGTAAGTTCTACATTTGTGCGCAACCAAACCATTGCGCAATTACCTTTGACTTCATTAAAGGCATTTTAATATGGCGACGGCAGTTGGTTTTGTTCTAGTCTTGTCAACGTTATTCAATAAGAAAGTATAAATTTGTAAAGGGGCAAGGAGGAGAGAAGTATTATAAAGAAAATGTCCTTGTTAGACGTTGTGAAGTTCTAAGTGTAATTAATTAAAATTGAATAGATAGGACATTAAAAGAATTTTCATAGAAAGAATTTCAGCAAGTGTGACAGTTTCGCCTTCTGTCAGAGTTTGGCAACACGTTTAATAGTATTAAATTTTAAAATATTTTATTAACTCATCATAAAGTAGCGCTATAGCCTTTTTTACCCCTAATGCACTAGCTTATAAACGACATATAATTTTCTTTTTTGTAAGCAAATGAATTCGCGAATGAGTAATGCTAATATAACCACGATCATATAGGATTATGTTTGCATATATATTCCCAAATACATCCATCACTTATCCATACTAATATTATTAAGGCGAAAGTAATAGTCTGTTTCGTTGTGTTTTCACAGCTAAACCACTGCTTTAAACTTGGAATCACATAGACTCTTTATGGTACGATAATAGACGTGAAACTGGCGTTTCATTTTAGTATTTTTAAGATAACTTCTAAGATACTTTTAAGTAAAGTTTAATAACCTATGAGCTGTTTTAGATTTCAACAAAAAGATTTAAAAGTAAACACACATGTATATAGAGGGAAGACGAAGGGATCAATTGATTTATTGACTTTTGTCAAAAAATCAATCATCACTCAAATCAATCATCAATCATCAAAATCACTCAAGAGGTGTGAGTATTCAGGCGAGAAGAATAAAAAACCGTATTGCGTTATGAGATGTAAATTGTAAACATTCGTAAGTAAAGATGGTTGAACACAACATAATCACAAACTTGCAATTCAATAATCGGACACGTTTGATCAAACGAAACCCCACCAAACACGTAGCACGCTTTCTGATGTCAACCGATTACCGTCGCCAAATGAAGGGTGCAGGGGAAAAAAATCGAAACAAAACTATCCGTTTACAAGTTATGACCGTTTGAATTTCCAGGTATTTTTGCATTGTACATATATTTACTATAGAAAGATAGAAAGAAAGATAAGATTTCATTCCGTTAGATAACGAATTTATAGTCGACACATTGCAAGTTCACTTCAGTTCAATATCACCGAAAACAGAACTCACCATTGCTTTCTTCAATTTACGAGAATACAAGTAACTTCTAACACGCATTATATACTGGTAATGTTTTTTTTTAATTAAAAAAACATTGTTCCCCTTTCTGACAAAACAATCTTTGTGTATCTCTTTAAACCCCCTTCTCTTATTAAAAGGGGTTCAACATTAAAAATAGCCAAACATAACTCTTGTTGATACATATTTAAGCATAAATTATTTATTAGTCAAGACTGGCGGGTCGTCAAGATCTTTATTAAGTATCTTAATTCATTTGAGTGGAAAATGGAGATAGATTAATGGCTTCGTTTATAATAAACAATATTACCAGCTTGACAGATGCTGAGGTGGAAATTAAATTGCTTGAGCGAATGAGTAAATTTTATGTTGCGTTGTTAGGTAGGGGGGTGTAACGTTGTTGATTGATGGTGAATCTTAATTTTTGAATGAGATATGTATTATAATCATTAAATGAAATGAGATTTGATTTTGTGATTAATTGACAAAAGAATTTTTTAAATACTTATCGATACTTTCCGTGGCTTTGCTAAGCTATTATGAGGAATTTTTGACACGTGTAATTACAGCTTTTTAGTTTTTTACTTGTATTTAGGTACTCTTTTAGTCTGGTTTTAAGCAGGTATATATTTATATTTACTTTTTACTTTAATTAATTGAGCTTCCAAATACATTTTTCTATTGTGCTACACTATTTATTCATTATACTAATAGTAAGAGGAAGTTGATATGCGCTCCTTTATCCGTCCGTATCAAAACTTATGTCATGTTTACCTTTATTAAGTACTAGCCGTCCCCGCAGTCTCACCTGCGTTTATGGTCACTGCTCCAATCGTATTGGTCGTGGCGTGATGTTACATAGCCTTCCTCGATAAATAGGCTATCCAACACTAAAATAATTTTTCAATTCGAACCAGTAATTCCTGAGATTAGGGCGTTCAACCAAACAAACTCTTCAACTTTATAATAATTATTTAGATACATACAACGTATTGCGAACAAGTAATCAACCTCTAAGTAAATTAATTAACAAACATAGCTAACTCGGAAATAGAAGTAATTTAATTACGACACAATACAATATTTTGTATAGGTTCTGTATAAAAAATAATAATTAACAATACAAAAAGAGTGCTCTTGGCGGTAAGCGCAAATTCTTCAGAGAATTATTACATATTAGCTTGGACAGATGCAACGGACGAACAGTTATTTACAACAGGTATATCGAACAGTTAATTGGTCCACAAGTATAACTTAAAAATATAACTATAAGTAATAAAATAAAAAAAATGAAAAAAAAATTATATTACTATTTCATACCAATATTAAATAAATAAATACCTACAGTTTATTCTCATCCGCTCCAAATCAATTGTTTTCCGAAACTCCAAAGATTTCATTTCAAAATTGTAGATGAATAAAGTCAAATCTACCGAGTTGAAATCAGTAATCATATTTTTAAAAATGTTCAGCTACTGAGCACGTTTCAGTGAGGTAAAACGTTCGACAGGCGAGCAGCCTGGACACTAAAAGATTTATGGGAAATTCGTGAAATGCATTGGTATTTTTGAAAACAGCATTTCCGGTGACCTCAAGAAATTTAGAAGTTTAAACACTTATGTATAGGTACAGGGATTAAACAAAATATTGTATATCTTTTGAATATCAACATTTCAAAGTAGGTACCTACTTTGAAATGTTATTCTATTAATTTTTTTAAATTTTAGAAATTAGAACAATATAGCATATATATATATATATATATATATATATATATTCCTTATTTAAAACAAAACTTCCTTAAGAACTATAAGGTATCTATAAAGTATCTACAAATATACAGATACAGGCAATATCCGTTATATTTCCTAAATCCATCCATATTGTAGCTCATATCTGGAGTAAGAATCTCCTTGATCCACCAAAATTCATCAAAAAGACGTTGGATGGGTATTTATTATATATATATTTTCAATTCGAGAATTAAAGACTCTTGATTAGGAAATACACTCCACTCTACAAAAGAGTGTGGCTAGCCAGCACTGTTATTATAATAACTTGAGACACCTCACACGCAGCCGTCTGAACCCAAACTAGGCAGAGCCTAAAGTACGGTAACCAGACTGCTGATAAACATACTTTATTGCTAAATACATGTATATTATAGATAAATTACACCCATACACGGAACAAGTGATTGTGCTCATCACACAATTATTTTTCCTAGATAGGAATTGAACCCATGACCATTGGCGCAGCAGTCAGGATCACTAACCACTAGACCAACAGGCCTGTCAAACTACTAGTATTACAAGCATAGTATCGATTTTTTTATAATTAGGGTCGTCAGAACTTCGTGGTGATAGGTTAGTGACGCACAATAGGCACTACCAATTTTGTAAATGTTTATACTAGGCACCGTTTCCCATCGGACGGCCCATGTCCTTGTTTGCTAACACAGTCGTATGAAATGGGTATTTTAGTGTTAGCAACACCTCACAAACAGTAACCGCGATGTCCTTAATACGATCAGCATTCAAGTGACTGTTATATATCTTATAATGCACGCCTTACCTTTTTATCACTCCAGTATTTTTCAATCGGACCAATGGCGGGGCGCTATCAGTGAAAATAGTCATAATAATTTATTTTAACTCATTTTTATTACATAGTGAACTGTTTTATAATTTATTATACAGTTTCCCCCCATATTTTTAATAAAATAAATACGATTTCTTGATTTCGCGACAACATTAGGAAGTAAAATAAGTTATACGAAACAACATAAACCAAAATTATTTAATAATTTCCAATTTAATCCAATGCAGACACACACCAGGTAGATGGATGGATGGATGGATTTTAATCTTTGCATCTTGACATCGTGCGATCCGGTATAGTGCGAAGGAAAACCATCCGCCACGCGTCGGCCGCGGTCTCGCTATGCAGCCCCTTCCATCTTTTTTTTTCTTTTAAGACAGCTCCTGCATTAGGAATATTCCTGTGCCCTCTGAAATAAGCTCCGAGTCGTGATATCCCTAGTAAACCTAGAATTTATTGAGATAAATAATTCGTTCAAAAAAAAACCGACTTCAACAAAAAAAACTATTCTATAAAAGACTTATATATGGTTTTCTCATGGATGCCATTGTCAGAACTGGACCAAATTGAACACCAGCTTTCAAATAAAATCATCAAAATCGGTTCACCCAGTCGAAAGTTCTGAGGTAAGCAACATAAAAAAATATATATATATATACAGTCGAATTGAGAACCTGCTCCTTTTTTGAAGTCGGTTAAAAATAACCTACTATTTGGGAATTATACTAGCAACATAGGTAACATAAATGTGTGAAAATTAATAAGTAAACAAAAATAACGTTTATAACGCATTGCTTCTAATGTTTACCAATGTGTATAATTCTATAATGATTATAGAATAGCAGATAGAAATTGGTTACTTTCTTAATATTATATTATATACAAAAAAAAAGTGAAATAGTTTTATGGGCATATTATATTTCCAAATTAAATGCACTCGGAATAAAATCAACAATAAAAACACACAATCTCATAACCGTCTTGAACAAACAACCCAAATGCCCTCTAAAACGTTATTACAAAATGAGTAAAATTATATCGAGCGCTTCGGGCACCCGGCCACTTAATACAAGAATTTTCATCTTATATTTAAAAAAATGGAAGTCGACAGCAGAGGTAATATTCATTACTTTGGCCAAATTAAGTCTTATTTTGCGTGACATCGTTTGCCTTTCTTATTTAAGAATTAAAAAAAGAATAGTGCTCCATATTTTATTACGTGGTTTAACAAATTGCTAAATTCTTTTTTAAAAAGCTAATGGAGATCAAGTGCTACGTTTTATTTAGCTCTCTTAATGTTGCCGTCTAAAAAAATTAAGAATTTCTACGTTCCGTAATTAAAATTTTATTGTTTGTTTTCTCAATAAATTTCAAAATGACGTGTATTTAAAAATGAATTTGAGAGGGTTGTAATGTCGTTATGTTTTCTTATTTAAGATGACTGTTTTGGATACTTGTTCTTGTTTGGAACATTTATTATTAATTTTCCCTGAATTAATAATAAATGTTTTAAGACCTAGTCGTCCATGATCGGAATATAGTACATAATAACAGCCTTCGTAAGAAAACTATACCTAAATTACCTAAGCAATCTGATCTACTCGTAAATGAGTTGTAGATTCTTCACGGATTCTCAGTAAGTTTCAGCCACGTTAGATGTTACCCATAAACGCAAAAAAAAACCTTCTAACCATCCTGGTGGACCATGCAAATATTCAAATGTTTACACAGATTCACTCTTTAAAAGATTTGTGTAAACAACAAAGCTCGCAGGTTAAAAAAAATAGGTTTGCATGCAAGGGAAATAAAACAAAAACAACTAGAAATCGCTCGTCCACTATTAAACTTATTTGTGTTACCTCTTAATCTTAAACAAACACCAAACATGCCATTTTTACCTCCACCGAGCCTACAAATTGGGTTCCAAATAATATTATCTACAGTACATCCTGTCGGAGTTACTCCAGAGCAAAAAATATATACAATAGGAATAAATCTGATTTATCTGATTACGTCACCGTACGGTGCCTGAGTGTAAAGGTCTCAGGCAATAAGCTTTAAAAGTAACGCGGAACGATTTCGTGTGCAAAATTAATTTAGGCCCGCGCTCCCGATACCATATGTAAATGAAATTGAACCCGGCGTTATTTTATTGAGGGGGGGGAGGCTCGATATTTGACGTTGTTTGAACTTCCGCTGAATATGGAGGCGTGAGGTGGGAACCGACTTGAAGAGTTTTTCTTTGTTTTTATTATGCATGAAATACGATGAAGGTAGATTTCGACGGATGCGAGATTGAAATGACTGGGATCGTTCCGTTACTGCAATTGTTGTCGAAAAGAATATTGGATTTTGTGGTTTCAAACTGTGCCTTTATTGTAGAATTATGCATTTGCCAGATCTACTAACATATTGGTTATCAAAGCGTACCTATATGTATGACTATCGTTCAATTTTCATTCTGTTTTCGGAGTTAAACTTGCAATGTAAAACTTGGCAAGCCTAATGATTGTTTACCATCTCAGTCGTATACAAAACGAAAAAATTAAAAAGATGTCCATAATAGGTATTTTACGGTACGTCACCTCTTCTTTAATTCTTAACTAAATAAGGCCATAAAATATTTAAGATCGTTCTCGTCTATAACGATCTCCGAGCCTCCTACACCAGCACGGAACGCTTAAGGGGATATATCATATTACCCATCAACTTTATTTTTCACCTCCCATTTATCAATTGTTAATGGCCTTAGGCCGGTATCGGCTGGAAATTGAGAAATAAGTCACTCGCGAACAACTTTTCAGGCTGATTATGATTTATTATGTACTTCTGAACAGCGAGGAAATTTTGAACGGCGAAAAATCGGCTTTTAGACTTGCCAGGGGAAAAATATTCGCGAAACTTTTTATTGTAAGCTTACAGATAGAAAAATATAAATTAAGCAGGGCTTTTACGCTGCTCCCGCTTTTATTATGGCCAGAAATTGTTGAGCGAATGTCATCCAAACCTTTTTAATTCTTGGCACAAAAAGGAGGAGCTTTTTAATGGTGTTTCTGTGTGTATTTTTTTCTAAATAGAAAACTTTTTTAATTGCCTTTTCTCCCTCTTTATTCTATTACAGAGAAACATTATATTGACTAGAGCAAGTGTGACGTTATGGTCACCAGTAAATAAATCTTCCCTCCCCCAAAAAACCTATATGAAATGAAATGAAAATCGTTTATTTCAGCGACATGCTAAGACATACATACATAAGTTACATGATATAACTATACATTACAATAGTATAGTATACGATATAAATAGTAGCAATATGCAACAGGCAAGTATGCATGCCCAGCACAACCCGCTGAAAAGAGTCACCACCTCAGCATTTGCTAAACGGTGAAACGTCCAGCGTTGATTTTCAGTTGGCAACCCGTTGACGTGACTTACGGTAGGAACAAATAAATATCAGTTAACAGAAAGTTTAATGAGTAAGATTAAGATATGTAAACATGGTAAAAATAGAAATACATAGGTAACACTAAATAAATAAGGGTAGATCTTTCAGTCATTCAGGCGCAGTTATACATAATAGTTTATGAATATTATAAACTAGGACGAGAAGTGATAATGATTTGCTATTGTCAACCGCATCATTTGAAAACCGCACAATTATAGGCGCCGGGAGGAGGGTGCAAAGGGGTGCACTTGCACACCCCTGCCATGAACGAAAATGCACAAAAAGTTGATATATATAATATATGCAATCAACATCGCATGCACAGGTCTGTGGTTTTGCACATTTACTAGAATTTCAATCTTCAAATCGGAGAGGTCTAGGATCAAACCTAAATGTGCCAAGCGAATATATCGCCAACCGGCAAAAAAGTGTCATAATACAAAAACAGCTATTTCGACAAAACACGACTTTTATGCCGGTGAATTGAACAAAACAATAACGATGTTTTTGATGACAGCTGACCAAATGCAACATTTGCTATTCAATGCTATAAAAATGTCAAAACGTACCTAACATGTGATAAGTATGACACTTTTTTGAATGAATTTTTTCATCAATACACAATATTTCTGATATTTCCAGAATATTCAGCAATATTGTGTGATGATAGAAACTGTTATGAATTATATTTTATTAGGTAATAGTTCAATGGGTAGACTCAGATGTACCTTCCTGGAAATAATTCTGCTGGCACCCATACTTATGAGTTTTGCGTCATGAGTTGAAACAGTGAATAAAAAAGCTACGAAGCGGTATATTTAGCAAATATGAAGCAACGCAGAAATTTCATAATACCACAGGAAGCTCAACAATTGAGCTTATTTATAAAGTGTGACAAAGGACAAACTGTTATAAAAAACTGTTTATTTTTAAAAATATTTTTCTGATTTGATGCAGACACAAGTGTGAAAGTTTCTTCTTATTTTACGTAGCAGCGAGCCAACGGATCGATGTGATTTCTGTTGAATAGTTTATGGGCAAGAGAGAGACCTAGACTACTCTTTATCTCCGGAAAGAAGACGGTTCATAAAGTATTCATATTTAGCATACAAGAGCTGAACGGATTCTGATGAAAATCAAAATGACGAAGTCTTAGGTTCTCGAATAACAATTCTGACTTTTCTTCTGTTTTCGTTTTATTTTGCCTTACACGGTTAAAATTTTAATCTATTAATAACTAGCAATTCCCGAGCGGCTTTGCTCGCTTGTACTTATTTGTATATTTTACGCGGATCCGTAATTCTTTTTCTAAAATAAAAGTAGCCTAAGTTACTCCTTATAACACCAGCTATCTGCCTTTGAAAGTCCCGTGGAAATCGGTCCACCCGTTACGGAGATTAGCCGAAATAAACAGACAGACAGACAAAAATTTAAAAAACAAATTTTTAGTCGTAGGTATCGTGCTATTACTGTATGAGCTTAAAAAAACTATTATTTTGACATTACAAACAGACACTTCAATTTTATTTATTTGTATACATGTATGGACTAGCACCCGCCCCGCTTCGCGCGGGTGGGTAGCAGAGACATCTTCAACAATTATCAACATATTTCAATCAATTTACACAAAATCTTAATAAATAATACACCTAGACCTTAATCATGAATCACTCTGTCTATTAGTAAAAACCGCATGAAAATCCGTTCAGTAGTTTTTCAGTTTATCGCGAACAGACAGACAGACGCGGCGGGGGACTTTGTTTTATAATATGTAGTGATAGAGATTCGACCACCAGGCAATAATTCATTAAATTATGACTGTTTTGTTTTATTTCATTGACCTATTTCTAACATAATTGTCAGTATGAATTGAATTGTCATTGTATAGACTTACCGTACCGTGACAGGTCAACATAAATATGTAGGTACACACCTACTAGACACGTCTACCGTGTAGCCTGATATAACAATTTTCAAATTTATTTTTAAATTTATAACACCTATTTTTTTAAATTTTAGCTTTCTAGCCTTTTTCTCCAAATAAATTTGAGTGTGTAATTTCACCTATTTTCGGCCATTTAAGCGAATTACCTTCTAACAGAAGGCATTTAGCACAGAATACTTTTTCGCATATTAACAATTTCAATGTTTTCGGGAATCAAGCGTGACAGATTACATAGTACATAGTTTTAGTTAAAAAAATGCAATTCTTGAAAGTATAGGTTGATTCTGTTTTCGGCCACTAACTCCATAATTTCGGTGGTTCTCGACCACTATACCGTAATGTGAAAAACAGATTTTATTCACCCTTTAATAGAATCTATTAATAATTATTATATATGTGTATCACAATTCCACTGTCTTCAAATAAGAAAAACAAAATTTATTTATTTATTTAGTCACAGTAAGAATAAATAATAATAACTTATAAAAATAATAACATGACACATCTCACACACGGCCGTTTGATCCCAAACTAGGCAGAGCCTGTACTATGGTAACCAGACTGCTGATAAACATACTTATATATTTCTAAATACATACATATTATAGATAAATTACAATCAAAGGGAAAGGAAATCAAAATCACATAAATAAGTGCACATTCGGTGATCTCCCGAGTCCAAAAATTCGCCAAAGTTGTAGAATTTTCTTTTTCCCTAGATTTTTCAATAGCTTTTTTTAGATTTTCTTCTATTTGGAAGTAAAACGATTTATTAATGCTATATATATAGCACTAGTGCTCTGCTTGATTTTCGAAGGTCCACTGACGAGGCAATACGATTATTATAATACTATAAATTTAAGGTTGCGTTCAGTTTATTCGGAAAGAAAAATTACAAGTTGCTTTTTAAATTATGGCTTAGGCATTTTCTTAATGGTTATCACTACGCACCGAAAACCAAACTCACTCTAACTCATAACTCATCTAGTTTTTCCTATTTTGCGCAGATCGTCACTCCAAAATTGATGATGACTTGTTAGGCTTTCACGCCTTAAAAGCTCAATCGATCAATGAATGTTTGCTTTAGTATCTAGGTATTTCGTAATTGACGGAGTTGTGTTTTAGGATTCTTCTTAAAATTTGCCTAAATTGCGGTCCCCTCTTTTTTGTAGCCTGATGCTATTCCATAATTTAAAAAAAAATGGATAAGCTAGTGAATGCTAGCTAGTAAATAACGAAATACATAGGTTTCTTGCTTACGAAATTATCCAACGTCGTAAGTACCTACATGAATATATATTATATAACGTCCCGCAATGTTGCTACACTCCTATTATTTACCCAAACAAAGAAATTTAAAAATGAAAAATGTTTTAATAAAACAAGTAATTCAAAGTCACATTAAATTAACAGATATTTTGCCTATATTAATAAGTAAAGCTCCATTTTATTGTAATATCGTCAATTTACAATTATTCAAGCCACTACACTGAATTACCACCGAGTTCACTGGTAGATTTAATTTAAATACTTATATTCTGTTGCTTTACAAATATTATTTCTCTCAATGTTGGCAAATATCTCAATCTCTTTAAATTCTTGAGATAATTTACACACAATAGCTGGGTCAAATCGTGTGATAAAATTCAGAAGTAATTTCAAATTTAACGCTTCAAGGGAATTCGAATTTGGTTACTTCTCGTCAATCAATAGGGAGTCTGATCGAAACTCGTTATAGCAAGGGAAATTTTAATTACAGGTTAAGTGGAAAATATTCAAATTAACCAGAGAGACTAAACAATAGCTACATTCATTCGAAACCAATTTAAATTGAGGGTCGCCGAGCTTGGATTAAATTTCAACGTCGAAGTATAAAATTCAAAACTCACCTACCATTAGATAGTTAGCGTTCAACTTTCATTATAATTAATAAGTATTACGAGGTTAAAAGTACATTAATTATTATTATGAACATTGTAAGCTTATACCTTCGCATGATAATCGATTTTCTCTCCATGCAGCAACAGCCTACGGTGGCCGTTTCCGTGAACAAAGAACAAAGTGTTTCGAACAATGTTTCCCTGATTTTAAACCAAATTGCAGGCTACACAAGAGCTAAACAACCTTTGCATGCACCCAAGCGAATTTAACAAAATGTTACTTTTAGGATTCATACTTGGAGGAAAGGGAAGAATTTAAAATAAAATATAATTGTTTTATAAAACACTTGCAGTACTGCCCAAGTCATATTATTATTATCCTTTATCCACACTAATTGGAGTCCAGTGCGAAAAATTTTCGGGGTTTACCCGCCAGCATCTTGGACGTGTAATCTAAAAAACGAAATCCGGACAAATACACAAAAAGAATATACGAGAACCTAAGAAGCATTAATTTAGCCACTATCAGTAATGAGTGCCACTCGTAGACTTGCTCACTTTTAAGATGCCTACGGCTACGGTCTACAGCTAAATTCAGTATGTAGGCTGTGTACACAGCCTACACACTGAATTTCAAGTAGCACATATGTATATAATTTTGTCAGTGCTACGTCGTAGAAGTCGTAAATAAAATGTTTACGGTCTATATCTATAAAGGGTCATTAACACAGTCGTAGTGGTTGAAACTTCGAAAACACTTTAGTAATCTTAAGACGTCTATTTACGTACACAAAATAATTTCTGCTAACTGTCGTATCTAATTGGCTTTTCTAAACTGATATTACTCACATATTCGGTCAACTTAATCTGACTGTTGGTGACTGTGCTGAAACAACGCTTTGTCAAATAGTTAGCAGGAAGGGTGATCTATATTTATATGTATGTAGGTATATTTAACGAACTCCATATACATAAACTGCATAAACTACGGCTATATCCAACGGACAATCAATCCTTAATTTCTTACCCTCTCCTCTAATTTGTGCTTCCTACATTTGAGTTTCAATGACCCGACCTCAGCACCAGTGACTTTCCCCAAGCGCGGATCTACCGATGTGGGCACAGTGGGCATGCCTACAACCCTAATTAAGGTCGATAGGCTTTACATATCTCTATTAGTTTCCCTTACCAATGCACCAATCCTAACGACGGCGTTTTTGATCTTCAGTCAAATTATGAGGTATCCATCTAGTACAAAACTTTCTGACGCCTAAATGTTCATGTAAGACTTTTTAAATTGCCGCCACTCGCTCTTACTGGCCTATTCTAAAAACTTTCAGTGTGTCACACGTAGAAGAAGCGGTATTAAGAAACTCACCTTATTTTAAGTAAGACAAGAAACAATTCATTATAAACAAATTTATGCATCTAATTAATGTTTTCTTTTTTGCCTTAACCCGTGTTCTACCGAAGGACCCTTGTTAGAAACATGTTACGCCTTACGTTTGATCAGATTAATTTTAAATTGCCTTATTTATCGTACGATAGCACGCATGTCCCACGTTTAATTACGTGTGTAATTTGTGTAAAATTACCTGCTTAACATAAACAGGACAGTGATTGTAATCGTAATAGAGTGACAACGGCAAATGTTTGCGTAATAATTATATTTCCGCATAATGAGTAAGCTCTTGTTTATGAAAGTGACACAATGTATTGTTTAATAAGGGGATGGGTGTTGAATATAGGTGTTCGTTTTATAAGTCGACTTTGACTCGACCTTACTGCATTCATGTAACCTCATTTACTACAATGTTCAAGTGAAGTTTTAAGGTTGCACATTTTTGAAGTGAAAACTTCTTTAGGCACGCTTGTGCACTTTTGCTATGGGGAAAAAGCACTGAACTCGTGACCGTCACGCTAATAATACATATATAGATCCACTAGACGGCGCTAATCTAAACATTGAGTTCTGTCAGCTCCTTATTAATTAATGTCACCAACCTGCTAATGTGACATTTTAAGTTCATCGTTTCGTTTAAGTTTTCACTTCTGTCGGTAGTCCCAAATTGCCTATTTTTTTAAGACAACTCTCGCATTAGGAGTAGTACTGTGTCACGGGGGGCTTCATAAACATTTAAACAATGGACACTAAGAACGCCCAAACTCGGGACAACTATTTGTGGATTTTTTTTTTTTTTTTATGATATAGGAGGCAAACGAGCAGACGGGTCACCTGGTGGCACCTGTAACTCGAGAGACACAAGTGCGTTGCCGCCCTTTAAGGTGGAAGTAGGAGAAGAGGGGGAAGGGGGGAAGAGTGGGGAGAGGGGAAGGACATGAATAAGGGAGAGGGAAGGGTTAGGGCCTCCGGTAACCTTACTCGCGCGGCGAAATGCAATGCAACATTGCTTCACTGCCGGTTTTCTGTGAGGCCGTGGTAACGAGCGGAGTCGTCAGTCAATTCTTTGTTTACTAGGCCAACAGGCCAGTCTAATTTGGAAGTCATAAGCCTACTAATATCCGTATTTGTACAGTTCTCGCACGCAACGTATCTAATGGCGCTACGCTAATAGCAAGAGCATGAACTCGCTAAAACGATTCCCTTCGCAGTAACTTTAATTATTAGAAGTTTAAATATTTCTTTGATAACCTCTTACGTATTGAAAATGGTTACTTTCACAATAACTTCTAAATTCAGTTTCTATCATTTTACCACAAATTATTATAACATTCACCATAGCAGTGCACTGAATAGAGCTGCAATAGGTAGGTACATTTTAGTTTCAAGTAAAAAATTAACACCCAAGTAAACTCAGCTTCTAACTAGGCTAACGAGGACGTGTGTGCTGTGACATTTAATAACTAATATTCTTACTGTAAAGCGCGGTGTAAGCCGACGCTCGGTATATTGATAGCCATGGGTGATACGCTTGTGGCAAATGAGTTGCTGGCGATCCTGCAGCAGAAGCTGGACAGGTGTCCGCCATCCAGATCTGTGTGTCTAATTTCACCGAGGATGATAGTGCTGCTGCCAAGCACCTGTTGTTCCGGTTGCTTAACAAAAGTGACCAGATGGTGTCTCGCCAGCGTGATGGGACAAAAAAAAGTGTACAAGACATCATCATGTTGCTGAAGGAATCTGATCCTGATGACGTGCCCACGTTTGTGGCGAAGGACTTCCATAAGTTGCCTCCCGTCACATTCAACCACGTCGATGTTACTATTCTGCTGTAGGACATTGTCTTTTTAAAGGCAGGTTTAGCCGATGTACAGAAGTCAGAGGTCCAGATCACTGTCGCAGACTTGCGCACCGAACTAGATTGGTATGCAAGTCTGTGCCAATAACGGAGCTATTGACCCAACGGTCATTGCGAGCATCCCTGCCGCACCATCTGTTAAGCCCTTGCCTATGAAGGCACAGATTCGGGCTGATGAAGAATGTTTGGTGACTGTGCAAAGGAGGAAGCACCGATCGCGAAACACTAAGAACTGCGAAGCGAAACCCTAATGTAAAGGTGCGTGCCGCTGCGCCAAACACCCCAGTGTACATTTCTCGCCTACATTACACCAACTGAGACAGAAGGGACCGCCAAGTACGTGTGACAGAAGCTGAATTAGTCTATGCAGTCTGAAATAAATGATTTTTATTATTATTTATTTATTATTTACTTATTTTTTATCAGTCGATGAATCGTAGCAACAGATTATCAAGAAATACTTAATGAGTGTACCATATTGTATTGATATGTAGGGCCTATACCTTTGATTATATATATGTATATAATCAAAAGCCTATACTGAAGAAACAGTTTAATTTTGCAAGTTTTTTACAGAGGGAATGAAAGAGTTAAGTTTCTAGGTCACGTACAGAATTGATTGTCATTGAAAATTAATTAACAGCTCCTTACTCGATTCTTAAAAAGTACACCAGAAGCATGTTAAACTGTATTTGTGATTCATTGAATGCAATGGTTCCTATTTATAATGTTATAATGGTTGGTACAAAAATGTAGGTACAAAAGTGCCAAATATTTTTAGTAACTCATCAATTTAGACTTTTTTAGAGCAGCTGATTAGTTGTAGGTATACCTACATAAATCGGGTATTAATAGCGGAAATATATTTAGGGTACGATACCTTTTTATTTAAAAGAGGTTTGGATCAACCCGCGTGTACTCCGCAACACCACCGTGAAGTCACGCGTGTACTCCGCAACACCACCGTGGAGTAACGCGTGTACTGCGCAACACCACCGTGGAGTCACGCGTGTACTCCGCAACACCACCGTGGAGTCACGCGTGTACTCCGCAACACCACCGTGGAGTCACGCGTGTACTCCGCAACACCACCGTGGAGTAACGCGTGTACTACGCAACACCACCGTGGAGTCACGCGTGTACTCCGCAACACCACCGTGGAGTCACGCGTGTACTCCGCAACACCACCGTGGAGTCACGCGTGTACTGCGCAACACCACCGTGGAGTCACGCGTGTACTCCGCAACAACACCGTGGAGTAACGCGTGTACTGCGCAACACCACCGTGGAGTCACGCGTGTACTCCGCAACACCTCCGTGAGCTGCGAGTTTCAGTAACTACCCTTGTAGCACTTGGTCTCAACACTTACGATTTCCGTGGAACGCTGTCGATTGCATATTCTGATGACAGGATTCCAAGATGTTGACAAACTTTACCCATCTTCCCGGTTGACATTTTTATGGTGGGAAATTCCTGCTGTTGATATAGTTCCATCCAGTCGTTGGGTCATGGTTTCGGCAAAGGTTTCTTTATACGAACTACAAAAAGCTGCAGTCCCCTTTGTACCTCCGTGCTGATACGTTATCAAAATTATATTTCGATATAATTTATCTAATAATACAATACGTGACGAAATGAAATAAAAAGAAGCTACAGTAACATTCAAAAAGACACGTAAGGGGTCGTCTATTAAACACGTGATATTTTTTTGCAATTTTTGTTTAACACGATTTAGAAGATTTAAACACGATTTAAACTATAAGTGCAATTTAAAAAAAAAAATTGTTAATTCCAATTAATAAAATAAAAAATAAATAAAAACGTCCGCTAACTTTAGTATTATTTAAAAAAAAAAACATTTTTAATTCTTTTAAATTATTAACAAGTCAACTTTTTTTTCTTATTTTTTTTACCATAATTTATTTGTTCTAAAAATTATCAAATATCTGCTAAATTAATTTTCATGGCCTTAACAGTGCAATCGGTCAGTCTCATGCGCGTGGTTAATGCTTTCGCGCTCTTACTGTGATGATTAGCCCTTTGGATCGGTCTGTCTTCTTGTAAAAGGTTCTAAAATAGTCGTCTGGCGAACATATATAAAAATGGAGCATCAGAATTTACGTGAAGTTAAACGACGGAAAGTGTCTGGCAGTATTGTCGACTTATTTTTAACGATATTGTCTAAAATATACGTGAAAACCAGCTTGGGGAATTTACGTGAGGTAAGTAATGTTTTTATGTACCTTGATTACCTGATACCTGGAAATTGGCCGTCTAACCAAGCTAGCAGGTAGGCATGCGATCATAGTACATACTACACTACTCAATCGTCCACATTTCGTTCGTCAGAAAATACGTGACGAGGAAGGAAAAATCAAAATATCGCTTTTTTATTAATCATTTTTTTGTACAATTAAGTTGTCAAGTAAACACGCGGCCTTGATGTATTACCAATCTTGTCTCACCATCGAAGTTGAAACACCTGGGAAGGATTAGTTTTTGTTATTTTATCATTATTAAAAGACAACTCCCGCAATAGGAATATTCTTTATTAGTTAATAAATACATTAATAAAAACTCCAAAATTCTGATTATGGAATCGTTTATTCTCGTCTTATCACAATGATTTGTATAATCATTCATCATAATTAAAATTAACAATAATCTCCACGATTCCCATTATGTACTTTTGAATCGATAAATAAATGCACATCTCAAATGCTCCACTTATAACAAATAACACTTATTTAATAAGAATACTTGATATATCATCTCTTCATCATTGGTCTGAAAACAAAAAAAAAAACTATAGTTAAAAAAAATACATTCGGATTTAGAATTTAGAACATCACGGAATATAGAATTAACAACAATGAGTGCTGACCACAAAAAGCTTGAACTAAAAAAAATCAATTAAACATTGATTAAAAATTGGGTAAAATAATTAGTTAATTAACTGATTTTTCCCATCCTCAGTTTTAGTGATGGTTTATGTTAACAGGTACCGGTTAATGTAAATAAAGTTTTAGACCCTTGGTCAAAACAATACCCCCCTAATACTTAAACGCTTTGCCCGTCACGCCAAGGCTCAATCATTCCACGCAGTGCAACAAAAATTAGTTCATACAAAATATTTTGTACAACAAGCACATGGTTACCAGTGGCGATGAACAGTTTTAAACACCCACAGAACTATGGCTGTATCAATCAATCAATCAGCCTATTGCAGTTCACTGCTGGACACAGGCCTCTTCCGACGTGCGTGCGTAGCTCTTCCACTTAAGGGCTTCTTACTTTACAAAAGCCCAACTTATGATAACAAATTCATTTCTACTACACTAATAAGCCACTACTAGCTATTAAAAATGGCTGCCATTTTAGGTACTTCGTTTAGGTTTTAAAGGGCTCGTCTACAGGTCGCTCGTCTCGCTAGGCCAGGGGTCGGCAACCTTTTGAGACGGATGAGCCAAAAGTTAATTTACAAAATTTTACAATTTTTAAAGACACCAATTAAACTTGTAAATACAAGTGGCGCCCCTATAAATTTGACGACCTTTTTTTTTAGTCCTCATAAAAAATATTTTGGACACCAGGTGGTTGTTGCGGATAAAAATTGTAATTAAAATGTTGTTCGCCGTAAAAGGAATTGGATGACCTTTTCTTTTTTAGATAAACATGTGAATCAAAATGTAATTAAAAATCTCAGTCATACTATATCATAGAACTCAATTATGATATATTGCACGGTTTTAAGAATTTTGATAGTAAATAATAATTTTTTACATATGGAACTGGAGAACCACAATTTTACATCGAAAGAGCCACAGATTGCCGACCCCTGGGCTAGGCCCTTAAAATAATTAAAAAAAAACTTACTTTTTCTGAAATCCAAACTTGCTAAGTAATGTCGGCTGATTGCTAGGTAATGGCGGCGTTTTCTTTTTCGGTGCAATCTTTTTAAACCCATTCATAGGTGTACCCATCTTGTTTGACTGACTATTGTACAATGTTTGAGAATGAGTGCCGTTTCTAACAAATACTGACTTAGGAGGGGATGCACCAAATGAAGCCTGTTAAGAAAGAAATGTTGTTGTTAATCCATCTTTATGTGATTAGTTTGATAATAGCTACAATTAAATACATCACAATACAAACCTGATCCCTGAAGAAAAAAAAAATCATAAACAAAAACTGTACCACAGTGGGTGTTATTAAAAACAATACCGCGCATCTGATACAGTTGGCCGGGTCGTTCGAGTAATGTGGTTGTGTTACTGAATGTTCCGACTGAGTTTATTGCGATGTTTTTGAGCTATTCAATACTAAATCTAAAATCTTCCACCCCCTGATTTCTTACATACTTACGAGTATATACAAATTATGTCTCTCTAAATGATGAGGTGTAAAATATTGCTGTTATGGTTCAATAATAAAACATCTTGGACTAGGTTTGTTTTCAGTTTTTTTAAGTTGATACTTTCTTATGTGACTAATTTCCTTGCTATAATTATTTCTAAGTACAGTGATTTATTCGGAATTATTTTTATATACCATAATCTATACAAATAAATAAAATTGAAGTGTCAGTTTGTAATGTCACAATAACAGCATTTTACTAAATGCATCCAAATGTTTACACGGTACATATACCATAAAATCTATTATTAAATATTTATTCTGTTTGTTCCGGCTAATCTCCAGAACGGGTGGACTGATTTACACAGTACTTTCACTGGCAGATAGCCGGTGTTATAAGGAGTTACTTAGGCTACTTTTATTTTGAAAAAGGATTAGGGATCCGCGCAGAAAATATATAAATATGCACACGCGAGCGAAGACTACACACACAGCTCGTTTATACTAAGCGTTGTAGTTGAAAATTAAGTATAAACCTTTTTAGTCAGTTTTTAGATTTAATTTACGTCTCCTAAAAATCAAATTGGACTGTAAAATTAGTATTATGACTATGTTTATAAAAACTGTAATGACTAACCTGCGTATCCGTAGGAGTAACTAGATTCTCCATAGGATAAGTATTTTCTATCACAGAATCCTCACACGTAGCATTATTCAATTGCTGCACATCCAGTTCCGATTTAAACCGATTCCGACTTTTTGGACTCGGCTCTAAAATAGGGCTGGGTGGCTTTACAGGGCTGTTCATTGGTGAGTTCTCCTTTTGAGAATTCGCTGAAGACTCCTCAGAGCATCGGATCTGATTTAAACGATCTAATGTTTCAGCTTCTGGCGATTTTTTTACTTTGAATGGATTTCTAGGTGCCCTTTCTGGAGATACCTCAATTTCGACACTGTCGTTAGAAACATTATTCTCTGTAGTTTGCTCTTGTTTACTCGAGAAAAACTTGCTTTGAACCTCATTACCATCCATAACTGTTCTAGGAAATTTACTCAGTCTTTTAAAAACGGAATATGTACCATTTTTCATACATTTTCTAAAGGATCTTTCTTTATTTTCCAGTACTGGCGATTTTTCTTTTTTATCAACTATTTCGTCATTTATAATCGCTGTGTTGGTTTTTGAATCATAGTCCATTTTAGGTTTCTTTGTTGCTGGCTCTAAGCAATACATGCTGCTTAAGGTTTGTATTGATAAACTGAAAGAAATGTAAAAGTGTAATTAATATTAATTGAAATTGCACTCTATAACGACATTTAACACTAATTTCAATGGCTTCCATTTTCGGATCAAGATTAGTAAAATAAAGACTGCCTTCATTTTCCAGGCCTGTTATTTAAAACATTTTATTATCGCTTTCAAAGATCCAGAATTTAAACTCTAATCCACACTGTAGTGTCAGGCTAGCCTGTGTTAGAAACACTGTTTGTAACCTTCAGAGGTTTCTTTCAGTTTTATAATATTGTGGATGACCATTTATATCATTCTATGCCACTATTTATAACAACAGGAATACGGCCTACGAGACGTAAAGCAGCCCCATGTTTGATAGCACCACAACAGAATAAAGCATGTATTACTATTTAATTTTTTTTTATATCTTTATCTAATTTCTTACAGAATCTAACCACAACGCGAGTAAGTACAGTCACAAGCTAAATGAGTGAAGAATAAAATCTATTTTACTATAATTACCTCTCGTCCTCTGTCTGTGTCTCAGGTACATATTTACTAACTAAATGAACCACTTTCTTCCTGGGCCTGGTGGTCGGTGCGACTAATATCGGCTCTACTTTTTGCACCTTCTTTAGCCACGGCCGGGGCTCGTCGATGTGTGATTTAAATGCTGAACTCCATATAGATGTGTGGGACGACACTCCTTTATCTTTCCAGCTATCTGTTTTCACAGATTCTTTCTGTAATTTTAAAGTTATATTATTAAAAAAAAAAAACTATTTAAAACACCCTAAATAGAACCTAAGTCCTACTAATATTATAAACGTGAACGTTTGTGAGGATGTATGGATGTTTGTTGCTCTTTCACGCCAAAACTACTGAACCGATTGCGATGAAACTTGGTATATAGATAGCTGAACACATGGATTCACACATAGGCTACTTTTTATCCCGATATTCCGACCGCACCGACCGCAAACCGCGGGGCGCAGCTAATAGTGAATAATATTGTGAGATAAGGAAGCATAACAGAATTTTGCTCGAATTTGAGCTTCACAACAGAAACCAAAACCTTCAACAAACCACACTTCAATGGTACTACAACCGGTATATCTTTATATTTTGTGCAAGTGAGTATTTTTTATGTACCAACAAAAATGAAGTGGTACTTAGGTACCAACAGTTCCCAGGTAACAGAGAAAAACAAAACAAAAAAATTACCTTATTACTGCAGTAATCCGGATGCCAGTCATCCATTTTTTTTAACGTAAAAGGGTCCAGGTTTCCAAGGGCCAATTCAAATGAAGTTTTAGGGTCGAGCAGTTCACCAGCATTTACACATAATGCTTGTTCAATATCTGAAATTAAATGCAAATGATACGGCTCAGTGTGATAAAAATATTTTTTTTGAAAGAAATAAACTACAACAGTATCAGATATAATTTAGAATAATGTTTAGAAAATAAGTAAATATCTTTAATAGTATCATCATCCCCCGCGCCTTTTCCCAACTAAGTTGCGGTCGGCTTTCACGGACAGTCTAACTACGATACGGCCGAACTTTGATATTTTACGTGAAGCGACTGCCATCAAACCCTACAACCCAAGTACTAGGCGATATCGAAGTTCTGTTCCCGGATCCCTCCTACTTAAGGCGCAGTACGGCGCACCGTGTGGTTTTAGTCGGTTCGATTCCGACACATCGCCCCACCGAAAATCCCGGTGGGGTGACGACCCGCGGGGGTTTCCACACGCAATAAAAAAAAAAGGTTGTTGGACTTTTTAGTGCTCCAACTACCAGTAACGAATGCTACAGATGTTTGTATGGCACCCGGGCCCGACGGTTTAACGTGCTCTCCAAGGCACGGAGAGGTCTCAATGTGTTAAGAATAGTCACCCATCCTAGACTGACCTGAGTAATTTTACTTGACTTTGTAATGTGCTAACCTACCCGGTTACCACTTAGCCACGAGCCCCTAAATATCTTTAATGTTATTAAATATCCTGGAGTATTTTGGAAATGTTTTCAATTCCATGGAAGCAGTTATCATATTTTTACATATTTTTGTACAAGTCCTACCGAGGAAAAACAGTTATTTGTATCAAAGATATCTAATTGGAACTAATATCAAAGTAATAATACTAAAAAAAATATATATATATTTCATTAAAATTAAAATTAGTGAGTATTTAAAATCATTAATTTAAAAAAAAAAAATCTGATTACGAATTCCAAGGTGTAGAAAGCTCACTTGATTAAATGACTCCCAACCGCAGACTAGGATAGTAGGGCTACGACCCATATCTCTTCAATAAAGCAAAGCCTGTACAGCATCATCCAGACTTGGAGTATGGAGCGAAAAAAATTTAATACCATGCATTTTCGTCAATTTATTTAATTGAACAGTTGAATGTTTAAGACCAGAACTGAATAAGCAAATAGGCGAAATCCTTGATTTGCGGGAAATATGTATAAACATATTTCGAATGTAATATGAATTATGGAATTCAGGATTATTATTATGAAAAATCAGGCAAATTTAATCACTTCAATTCAGCAAAATTGGAAAATTCATGGTTTGGAGTTCAAAATAAAATATAATTTTACCTTCATCATCGGGTTCAGTCAACCGCACCATCCGTCTTTCTACAGGATCATAAACATACTGGTGTTTAAACGTTGCCTCGGCTTTCAAGAAACTCTCCCGATACTCATCCGTCACGACCAGTGATAGTTTGTTAAAGAAACTTGGTAATTTCTTAAGTGCCTGCAATTAGTGCAAAATGAGGTGAAGGCAATATCGAATTTCTAATTTACCTTCTACTGGCGACTTTGTACTTTCGTTATCTTTCAGATTTTGTTTGAACTCCTAAACAGCTGTAAAATAGTTTTAATTTAATCTTTAACCTGGACAACGAAGATAATAAATAGGCCGGAATAAAAATTACATATGTATATGTATACAGGTTGTAAGAAACACCTTACCGAATATTGAAATTGTGTAAAGTAAGGTGTTTCGGTAAAAAAAAACTAATCGTCCAAAACAACATTTATGCAATCAGCTGCTTCGACGGCACCGTACCTTTAAGGTCATTCACCGTACCGCAAAAAAGAATAACGACTATTGAGTGGTACGCCGTACGATGCCTCCATACCGACGCCTGCGGCCCGACGCCTCCTACCCGACGATCCCTTCCGACGCATCCATCCCGACGCTTCCCTTCCGACACCTCCATCCCAACGCTTCCCGTCCTACGCCTCCATCCCGACGTTTCCCTTCCGACGCCTCCATCCCGACACCTCCATCCCAACGCTTCCCGTCCTACGCCTCCATCCCGACGTTTCCCTTCCGACGCCTCCATCCCGACGCTTCCCATCCGAAACCTCCATCCCGACACCTCCATCCCAAAGCTTCCCGTCCTACGCCTCCATCCCGACGTTTCCCTTCCGACGCCTCCATCCCGACACCTCCATCCCAACGCTACCCGTCCTACGCCTCCATCCCAACGCTTCCCGTCCTACGCCTCCATCCCGACGTTTCCCTTCCGACGCCTCCATCCCGACACCTCCATCCCAACGCTTCCCGTCCTACGCCTCCATCCCGACGTTTCCCTTCCGACGCCTCCATCCCGACGTTTCCCTTCCGACGCCTCCATCCCGACACCTCCATCCCAACGCTTCCCGTCCTACGCCTCAATCCCGACGTTTCCCTTCCGACGCCTCCATCCCGACTTTTCCATTCCGACGCGTCCATCCCGACACCTGCATCCCAACGCTTCCCGTCCTACGCCTCCATCCCGACGTTTCCCTTCCGACGCCTCCATCCCGACACCTCCATCCCAACGCTTCCCGTCCTACGCCTCCATCCCGACGTTTCCCTTCCGACGCCTCCATCCCGACGTTTCCCTTCCGACGTTTCCCTTCCGACGCCTCCATCCCGACCTTTCACTTCCGACGCCTCCATCCCGACGTTTCCCTTCCGTCGCCTCCATCCCGACACCTCCATCCCAACGCTTCCCTTCCGACACTTCCCTTCCGAAACCTCCATCCCGACACATCCATCCCAACGCTTCCCGTCCTACGCCTCCGTCCCGACGTTTCCATTCCGACGCCTCCATCCCGACACCTCCATCCCGACACCTCCATCCCGACACCTCCATCCCAACGCTTCCCGTCCTACGCCTCCATCCCGACGTTTCCCTACCGACGCCTCCATCCCGACGTTTCCCTTCCGACGCCTCCATCCCGACGTTTCTATTCCGACGCCTCCATCCCGACACGTCAATCCCAACGCTTCCCGTCCTACGCCTCCATCCCGACGTTTCCCTTCCGACGCCTCCATCCCGACACCTCCATCCCAACGCTTCCCGTCCTACGCCTCCATCCCGACGTTTCCCTTCCGACGCCTCCATCCTGACGTTTCCCTTCCGACGCCTCCATCCCGACGTTTCCATTCCGACGCCTCCATTCCGACACCTCCATCCCAACGCTTCCCGTCCTACGCCTCCATCCCGACGTTTCCCTTCCGACGCCTCCATCCCGACGTTCCTCTTCCGACGCCTCCATCCCGACACATCCATCCCAACGCTTCCCGTCATACTCCTCCGTCCCGACGTTTCCATTCCGACGCCTCCATCCCGACACCTCCATCCCGACACCTCCATCCCAACGCTTCCCGTCCTACGCCTCCATCCCGACGTTTCCCTTCCGACGCCTCCATCCCGACGTTTCCCTTCCGACGCCTCCATCCCGACGTTTCTATTCCGACGCCTCCATCCCGACACGTCCATCCCAACGCTTCCCGTCCTACGCCTCCATCCCGACGTTTCCCTTCCGACGCCTCCATCCCGACACCTCCATCCCAACGCTTCACGTCCTACGCCTCCCTCCCGACGTTTCCCTTCCGACGCCTCCATCCTGACGTTTCCCTTCCGACGCCTCCATCCCGACACCTCCATCCCAACGCTTCCCTTGCGACGCCTCCATCCCGACATTTAGCTTCCGACGCCTCCATCCCGACGCCTCCATATTGGCGCATCAATACTGGCGCCTCCGCACCGACGCCTCCATCCCGACACCTCCATCCCAAAGCTTCCCTTCCGACGTTAGGGCCGCAGAGCATGTCAAACAATTATACATACATATATACGTATTCTCGAAAAACATAACCCTCCTTCGGGCGCAGTCGGGTAAAAAAAGCAACGGGCTTTAGCCTGTTTATTTTCATTTCATCTTGCTGTCAATAGCAACATGAAGGGGCAATGAATAGGTTAAACAATGAGACATGTTGGTTGCATTGATCCAAATTTTTCTTTTCATCTTAGATTACAGGACGAGCCGCACTCATCACTTGAAATCAAATGAAAAACTCAAATGAAAACTTACTAGTTTAAGTTTGGTACAGAGTATTAAAGAAATATGAAAATGACATTATTTCCGAAACATTCTGTAGGCGTAGATAATATAAAGTAGATAATATAAAAACAAAATAAAAAGGAAATAGCGACTTACATTAGCAAAATTAGAGTCCTGCGTAGCAGTGACAAACTGGCGAGCCTTCGCCAGCCCTATACCTGGCAACGATGCCAAATAATCACAGCCAGACATGATGCACATCTGTCTAAACTTATCAAACGAATAGTGTTCTATCGGACACTTCATAGCCAGAGGAAGTTTTGATGTTTCTACTAAGGTGCCTGTACCGTCCAAGTCCATTTTGAATATAACCTGAGGAAAAACACATTTATCTTATTTTACATATTTGTTATAGGTAAAAAAAATTACAAAAGATTATCAGGATTTTGACTGTGGGCGAGTCATGCTTCGGCACGTATGGGCTGGCTCGACCGGAGTGATACCACGCCGGCCTTACAAAAAAACTATTACAATGTTTATTATTATTATTATAATATTATTTCGCCTGGTGAGTGAGGTTACCGCAGGTCCTAACCCTCCCCTTTCCGCTCCTTCTCCTACTCCCACCTTAAATGCTGGCCATCACACTTGTGACTCTTGAGTTGCAGGTGCCCATGGGCGGCGATAGTCACTTACCATCAAGTGGCCCGTCTGCTCGTTTGCAATATATCACATAAAAAAGCTTTGCCTTCCTACACATACCTATAAGGATATATTTATCCTTACCCAGTGGGGAAAAAAGGCTTGTGTAGGTAACAGTTATCTGTTAAAAAGGACTTAACATGGATGGACTTAAGGACTTCAAAGTATCACGGATATCATCTTCAAAGTATCAAATACTACGCTGGCTCGTACTATTCTATGCTGTAACATGTTGCACATTATGTTGCATACGTTTCCGCGTGACAACATTTGATGTTCAACCGCAAGTTGCACAGAAACAAACAACAAGAAGCGAGGCTTGTCTTGCGCGCCAGCTGGCAACGTCGCCCACTGTGGTGCAACGTTGCCGAACATGTTCAGCGTCACGTGTTGCACGTCTATTGCTTGGTAAATACGTACCCTAAATTCCCTCTTAAACCTAAATAAATGGCCGAGTTTTAATACGTCAATATTAAGTATATTTTTCTAATACATAGAGAATTTAATTTCTAGTTAAAATAGCTGTGCCCGACCTCCGCTATTTACATATATATGTACATCGAAAGAAAGTAAAAAATATTTGTAGTAAGTTAAGACACAAATACATACAATAAATATTTTACATTAAGAATACAATTTCACTTTAAATTTAATGTGTTTAATGTGTGTGTGTGTGTGTGTAATCACATGCCCATCGAATAGAATCTGGTTCAGTATATAATAACTATAAATTTAAAACACCCCCGTCTCGAAAATCCCTTCAACAGTTATACAATTCAACGATTACAAAATACCTTAGCATTTTGTAATCGTTGAATTGTATCATCGTGTATCAGTGCTGATACTCTTACACTGCTGGACCGATATTAACCAAACATAGCTAAGAACCATAGCAAAGAAACTGGCTTTCAAATGAAAAAACCGCATCGAAATCAGTCCATCCGTTTGAGAGCTACGATGCCACAGACACACACACACAAACATCGACATCAAATTTATAATACCCCTCTTTTTGCGTCGGGAGTTAAAAACAACTGTTCCTAATGCTGGTATTCAATTACACCTCTATTATACTCATTAAAATACAGAAGTAACAGTATATACCTAATGTTGATCTTGAACCAACCAACTTGAGTCTTAGTTCAAGCTGAAAATTGCAGCATGATTGAATTACCTTGGTGCACCCAAACAATACGAGGTCAGAGTCTTCAGTGATGACTAAATGAGCTATATTCTTAATGTTCAGGTACGCGAGTTGAGCGTCGGCCTCATAAGGAGCTACTATACAGTCTACATTGCGCTTCCGACACTCCTTAATAAGGCCCAGGGCCATGGCGTGAGTGATGTCCACACTGCGTCTCATGTACGATCGAGCTTCGTCTGTCTGAAAAGAACATTTCTTTTATGATACTTCTGCATTCTAGGTAGACCCTTAAATCTGAAAGAATATAATATGCATAATAATATAACGATGGAAGACGACTTTCTCTGTGTGTCCGTAACACTCAACAAGTGTATGAATGTTCGTCTTTGTCTTTTGTATTATTCTTGTAATAAATTGTGTTGCTGGACTACCTTTCCAAGACTCAATAGTTCGGCTGCCCTTTTCTTTGATATGTCTCGTGATCTGAAATAACAAAAATAAAAAAGCTGAGGAAAACAACACTTATAAATAAAATTGACAAGCTAAAAAAAACTCAGCGTCATTTATCTTTATAAACGCAAGAATTTTTCTTTTTAATTGAAGAAATAGGAAAACAGAATGCGACTTCATGGATTATACTAATGATATTATAACAGATATGAAAATTCACTTAGATATCCACGAAATTAAAGAATACAGTATTCGGAAGTGGACTAGCAACAAAAACCGACCAGTCGCAGTCTCTATCACAACTCTTTCGAAAAATATTATACTGAAAAATAAATTCAAACTTCCACCAGGAATGTAGATCAAGGAAAAGTGCTCAAAAGAAGTACTGGAAAAAACGAAACAGTTACAGCTAAAAGTTGAAGACGAAAGAAAAACTAAATGTTGCGTTTAGATCAGCAAATAAAAAGATTGACCCGTCTTCTCTTTATTTACAGACAAATGGAAGGAGTTTGGGGAGGCCTATACAGACAGAAGTTGATGGAAATTAAATTTATGAATAATGTTATAATAATATAAATCAATTAATCTATAATAATATTATAACGCTGAACTGTCGTGTAAAGGCAATACACTGCATTATGAAAATGTTGGTTTTGAGAAAATAGACCTTATATAAAGCAAAATTAACGTTATAAAGCCAAAACACTGTATTTTAGATTACAGTGTTTTGCCTTGACACGACAGTGAAGAGTCTGTTTGTTTGGTTGAACGCGCTAATCTCAGGAACTACTGGTTTGAATTGAAAAATATTTTTTGTGTTGGAATTGGTGTGTATTGTAACCATTGGGTGGAGCGCGCGACGCACTCTAGTCATAAACGAGCTTTAGAGCCTACCGGACGTTTCATTGCTACTTGCTATACCTTGAGTTCCTAACTGACAGTTCAATAGTCCATTACATACATTACATTACCATTATAGATTAAGGTTATAGGCCATATAATATCACGCTACGACAAATAGGAGCGGAACATCAATGAATAAATGCGCGCGCGGAGCGGGACATGCTAAACATCGTCATCGGTGCAACGTCGCCGGCCCGTCCGTGCACCTCTTTCGTATTCATTTTGTATGACACGAAATTTCCAAAAAATATCATCCTGTTTCGAATGGATTAAAACACGCTACATATGCAGCGACCTTTTAACAGTTGATAAACTTAAATTGATATTTAATAAAATGATGAATTAAATCCTTACTCTCTCCGTTTTGTTTCAGTCATTGCTTTAGCAGGTAAGTGCCTGCCGTCAAATACTAATATAGGCTTGACATTCTTAGAAAGCAGCATGTTCACATACTTCAAGCAGTATTTTATATACCTGAAAGAATATAGAACATTCCTTATGTAAACTTTAAATTATTTTTTGATTATTAGTTATAATTGCACAACATTTAATTCACATTATATTCACTCACAATAAATATTCACATTCCAAACAAAAATATTTATGAATATTCCCGATTTAGAAAATTGCTCAAGAAATAACATTAAATAAAAAAGAATTTTATTTTTACTTATTGTATTATGTAGTAATTGTTAATCATTCTAATATCCACAGAACTCAATTGTGGAGTGGTGATCAATATCTGTAAGTTAGAAGATGCATACCAACTTACTGCTATCTTGATAACCACGGCAGAATTAACCTTGTTACAAGCATATAATAATAAAGAGAAAAACATTAAATATTGTATGTTTTACATTTTAGAAACTAGAATAAAAATAATAAAAAAAATACATTAAAAAGTTTTTTTAATGTTAAACAAAGAATGGTGCCAATTCTAACATTGATCTCACTAAAATTCTGTTCAGGCATCAGATAGAATTTAGATTTCATTAAGCACTGAATTTGAGAGATAAAGCTGCTAAAAAAAGAGAAAAAGAAAGAGGTCTTAGTAACATGCCTTAGTCGTAGTGTATTTGCACATTAGTACCTACTGAATTATGAGTAAACTAGCCACCCGCCCCGGCTTTGCATGGGTAGCAGAGACATCTTCAACAATCATCATCATATTTCAACCAATTTACACGAAACCTTAACAAACTATACGCCTAACCCTTCCTCACAAATCACTGTGTCTATTGGTGAAGACCGTACATCTTGCAGTTTATTGCAAACAGACAGACGCGGCGGGGGACTTTGTTTTATGATATGTAGTGATTAACTTGAAGGTATTATGGAGACATGGAGACTTGTGGAGGTGAGAATTAATAGATCTACATTAGAGCTATTAATTCTATTAAAGCTATTAATTAGTATAGCAATACTTGTTACAGAACTAATGAAATGTGTATATTTCTTGACCTGTGTATATTTTTAGACATGATTCCTCCATTAATTTATAATTTATTGTTTTTATATACCACATTGGTCAGAAGATACTAGATTGCACAATACATATAAGTAAAAAATATGTAACAAAACAGTTCAAAAGTTATACTTTCAGGAAAAGGTAATTTACTTTAATGTGTTGTTATTTATTGAACAATAAGAGGGTTTATCGGTATAGGTAATTAGCGCACAAATAGATGACTAATTCGATGTTCAATAGGTTCCGTAATTTTTTTTTTACAATATTTTTAACACACTTTATAATACATTAAGCGTTTAGTAAATATAATAACGGTATAAACTTACACATCCGTATCTTCTCCTCGTACTAACTTATCCGCGCAAGCAAATGCACCTTTGTGCAGCCAGCAATATGAATCTATTGCCACAGTACAGCCACTAAACTCAGTAATGTTTGTCCGCCTAGAGGCCTTTTCTATAAATGGTAATAATCCCGTAATACCCATAATTGTGATTATTTAGTCTAAAACAATTAAGTCATTAATAAAAAATAACCACGAAAAAACAAAATTATTATAAAACTAGAAACGAATCATATCAACATTCGCGCCATTGCACTCAGCATCACAGATTTCAGATATACATCCAGACTGTCAATATTGTCAGTCAGCTGTCATGCTGTCAGATTGTGTCGCAGATTAAAAATCTATTATTTTATAGTTGTCTTCCTGAGTTTATATATATATTATAATGAATAATAGTTGATTATGAGAATGAGACAGCGAAATGAGAGACTTAATATACAAATACCCTACCATCCATAAAACAAATCAATTAAACATTTGATTTAGTGTCTAGTTTTATAGTACCTAGTCTATAAATATTTGTGATGGACAAAGATACATTTGCGTCATTGCGTGAGTGGATGGGTGCAAAAATATTCTACTTTGTTAGTTTATACCATTATAGGTTATTCTTTTACAAACCGGACATATTTGGATAAAAAACCCACACAATTTTGATTTGGCTGAAATTTTTTACGGGTTCCATATCCAATAAAAAGACATACATGTTCTAGTATTTCTTTTTTTTTCTCAATATTTTGGGTAAGAGGGGATCGCAAAATTGGGAATTTGTTGATTTTAGGCTTGGAAACCCATTTTCAAAAATTCATAATTCCGGTTCAATTAAAGCTAGAAACTTCTTTTTTTCTTTTTTAAAGCTAAAAGAATGTACTTTTCGAAAAAAAAATTCAATATAAACAATTCAATATAACAAATTTATATTGTTATAAACAATTAAAATGCTAAAATCGATTTTTAACAATTGCGCCACCCTCTAAGGGGGTTTTAAATATTACCATCGTATTCTACGTAAAATGTTCTATCAAAACCGTATTTTTAATTAATGGAAAAAATATTTTTACTGTTAAAGATAAATTAATTAATCTAGCGAGGTACGTCGTACGACGTACTTTCTTTAACCCCACTTTTTACGTGGGAGAGTCATGCTTTGGCACGTATGGGCCGGCTCGACTCCGCTCGATACCATGGCCTCACAGAAAACCGGCCGTGAAACAATGCTTGCATTGCTTTTCCCGCGTGAGTGAGGTTACCGGAGGCCCTAACCCTGCCCTTTACTCTATTCATATCCTTCCCCTCTCCCCCTTCTCCTCCCCTCTAATCCACCTCTCCCGTCTTCCCACTCTTCCCCTATTCCCACCTTAAAGGGCGGCAATGCACTTGTGACTCTTGAGTTACAGGTGCCCATGGGCGGCGGTAGTCATTTACCATCAAGTGACCCGTCTGCTCGTTTGCCCCCTATAACATAAAAAAAATATATATCGTTATCTCAGTAATATTGATAATTGTTCTATATTTTTTATTTAATAAAATAGTAATACTTACCAACAACTAAGACTGTATAAAAAAATAAACATTTTAGCAAATGAAGAAACACATATAATACAAAAAATTCAGTCAAATCAGAAAGGTGTGCGGTTTGTTAAAGAATGACCCTATAACCATTTGCGATAATATAAAATAATATTAATTGTCGTACAATGATCCATGTTCCTGCAAGCATCAATGGGCTACAATCATCACTTGTAGGAGTGTAGGTTGTAGGCGAATCATGTGCCTGTTTGTAACTACCTATTGCTATCTAATAAATTTATTAAAGGTAGGTAGGTACCTAATCTTATTATGCCCATTAAAGTTTAGGTTTAGTTAACGTCTAGTTAAGTCAATCAAACAAAAAAGTTAGTTTTGCAAGACAAACCTTGACAGAAAAAATAATATGGCAATTTAATTGGGTTTCCACGCACGCCGCGCAGCCTGGCATGCAGCCCGGCACGCAGCCAACGCACTTACTTATTCACGCAAGCATGCACAAACAGCCTGTTCACATACGTGTGCCCGTGCTTGTGCTCGTTGAATGTCGGTTTAAACGCGAGCGTGTAAACGCACCATAATACTACTCACCAGTATTTGACGGTTCGGATTTATCGGTTAATCTATGATAGAGTTCTCGGTCTACTACACGAAATAAACATTCATGTGAGGGTAGTTTTGAAACAATTTATGCTAATAGAAATTAATGTTGACAGCATGGTTTGACCACATAGTTTTGCCCTAAAATATAGATTGGTGGGACCGCGTGTCAATACAGTCATCTTTATGTTTGAAATCACGTAAAATGATATTAACTCCAAGGATACTTTCGTCGGCTGCAGCTGTGGCAATAACTTGTGCTATTTCTGCAGCAGCTTATTATTACAAAAGTCGCAAATCAGAGATCAATGAAGTCATGGTGTTCTGCAAACTACAATTCAATGCTTACAACTACTTCGATAAGTTGATCAGTTATGTGGAAGCTGCCAAAGAAAGCGTGAATGTATGCATGCCTAGCATCCATAACCCTGCTATACAAGGCCGGTTGGTATCATTAATAAAGAATAGGAACATCAAAATCCGTATCATTATTGACCGAACTGGTTATAACAAATCGACGGACTTTTTTATAAAGGAACTTATTGATGCTGGTAAGTTATTTCTTCGAATACATTATTCTGATACGATTTAATCTCTGGAAGTACCTATACAATAAATCATATTTGATAGTTACTTGATGCTTTAAGCCAAATGCCTAATATTTATGCATGACATTAAAAGTCCTCACATGTATTTTTACAGGTGCAGAAATCAAATGTAAAGTCAATGAACCAGTTTACAGGATGCAACATAAATTCTGCTTAGTCGACGATAAAGTCCTTATGACAGGCACGCTGGATTGGGGAAACGACCGTTCTGCCGATCACTGGAACTATGTTTATATAACAAATAAACTTCAGCTTGTTGAACCGGTAAAAAAAGAATTTTATGAAATGTGGAGTCAATTTTCTAGCGATTTAGAACCAATTAGAGAAGAACGTCTTTTAAGCGAACCCGATTACGATATCGTTGATATCAGAAGTCCAGCAATCGCTGATGATGTAACTGAACAACCAACTACGCGCGATATAGCATTGACTCCTGAAGTTTATATTCTGTAGGTAGCATTTTAATCGATATTTTATCTAACTTATTTCACAAATGTTTTACATTCCAAACATGCCTTGTATAAAGCTCAATTAATTAATGTTTTAATGGTAGACTTATCAAATTCCACAAATGATAAATTTTTGTATATTTTGTATTTCTGTAATTCCTATTGATGCAATTCTAATGGGTAAAGGGTAACCTTTACCTGCAAACCGTTTCTGTTTCTCAGAATTTCCATCTTCAATTCAATTTCATTATTTTGAAACTCCTTTTGAGAAGAAATGAGTTTCTTCGTCTAATATTTTTCAAATAGTGCTTAGCTAAATCAGTCTTATTTTCAATTTTATTTGTACCTCCTTATATTATATTGCTTTATTATTGAATATCTAGTTACTTCATATATTAATTGTACCTCTCTTTTCATTCGCGATTATCTTTGAATCATTTTAATATAATTTAATGAATTTTTTTAATGAGTGAATAAATAAATTAAAGTATTTGAGACTCTAAACTTAATGTTACATTTTCCTCTGTATGTATGTATTTACAACATTATTTAACACACGTATTTAAGTCTAACTTTATAGGTTTTGTCAAGAAGAAAAGAATCTTCGAGTGAAGAGCAGCAGTAAACCGAACCGGCCGCCTGGCAAAATTATTGACGTTCGTAATTAGTGACGTAAAGTTCATACAAAAGTGTTTATAAATAATTCTCAATTAGTATTACCTAGGTGCAATAAAATTTAAAATCACTTCAATCACTACGTGTGGTTGATTCGGGTGGTCGGTTTTGAAGTATTATAATCAATCAACGTAAGTATTAGAAATTTTATTTTATTAATTTAAAATAAAAATACGAACTATAGAGTTCGTATTTTTATTTTTTTTACGTTAAGGTGATGCAGAGATAAAACGATTTAGTAAAATTCTTACATATACCTATATCTCTTCCTTTACCAGTGTGAAGTGACATTAAGAAAAAGAAAAATTAAAAAACACTTTCCCGCCATTTTTCAACTAGTTTTTGTCCGCCAAAATGAGTGAATCAAAGAAATTTGATACATTCTGAAGTTTTATTACAAAAAAAGGAAAAGTCAGTAAGAATAGCACAACAAAGTTGGTCCAAGCGTTTTCAGTTCGGGAATTTTGATGTCAAAGATGCAGCTCGTTTTGGTCGCCCTCATACGGATAAAGTCGATGCCATTTTTGAAAAAGTGGAGCTAGATCGGCATATAGTAGTTACGATATAACCGAGGAGCTGAGGATTGATCACAAAACAGTTTTAACCCATTTGAAAAAGTTTGGCCATAGAAAAAAGCTCGATATTTGGGTGCCACACAAACTCACTGAAAGAAACCTAATGAATCGTGTACCTACTCATTTGCGATTTAAAAAAAATCACTATTGAAACGTAATGAAATCGAACCATTTTTAAAAAGATGGATCACTGGTGATGAAAAGTGGATCACTGGTGATGAAAAGTGGATCACCTAGACAAAAACGTGCGAAAAAGATCATCATTGAAGGGTAGTCAAGCTCCACAGACTAGCGAAACCCAAATTAACATGCAATAAGATGACGCTGTGTGTTTGGTGGGATTGGAATGGCATCGTTCATTATGAGCTTTTATCGCCGTCAGGCAAAACCATCGATTCGGATCTCTACTGCAGACAACTAATGAGACTCAAGCAAGAAATTGAGAAAAAACGGCCGGAATTGATCAACAGAAAAGGAGTAGGCTTTCATCATGATAACGCCAGACCACACACATCTCTGACCACTTAGCAAAAATTGAGAGAGCTTGGTTAGGAAGTATTAACGCATCTACCATATAGTCCTGAACTTGTACCCTCAGATTTTCACCTGTTTCGGTCGGCTCTCGTCGTCTCTTTAGAATTCTTTGGGTACCTAGTGTTAAGTTAACATCAAGCGAGGACTTGATACATGTACATGTAGTTATTTTACTATTCTTTTAAATGAATTTATACGTCATTATGCTACCGAAACAATATAACACGTGTACAAAATACTGCAGCCGGTTTCGTGTGATTTAAACACCGGCATTTCGGCGTTGTTTACTTGTTTTTCTATTTATAATGTCATGGACCACGACGTATTTGATTGTATAATGATTTATTAAAATAAAAGTGAAAAATATTATTATTGAAAATGACAAGAAAACCTAATTTTAAATATTGTATTGTTCCTATTTTCTAAAATATGATCAAAACTGCACATGACAATGTTTATTTTCATATACCGCGAGGTGGTGCAAGGCGCGTCACATTTCGTTCCATCAAAATATAGTGTTGCGTTTTAGGAATTACTAGCGACCCGCCCCGACTTCGCACGGGTGCAATGATGATACTAAATATACTACAGAATGTCTTTTTATACAACGTTCACACCTTTTTTGTCATTAGACAATACAAACATGTTTTCTTCAGAGGTTACTCTTGAAAGAGCGACATTTAATTGGCCATGTGAAAAACACTCAACACTCAAATCTAAGCCTGCAACATTGAAAGTTTGACCCTGTGATTTATTAATGGTCATTGTTAAATATATCTTTACCGTAAATTGTCCGGCCCTCTGGCCGGTACCCCTGTCCCTGCATTTTAAATCTGTAATATCTTCGAAAATATTCATTGAAATTACATGCTGTAAAGGGCCATTTTGATCTATATTAAATGCACAATATATTAAAGGTACTTAATTGTATAAGGATTAATGCTGTATTGCTTAAAATCGCTTCGTAAATAATCCATTATTTCTCGTAAAAAGTAAAGGATAAAAAATGGTTATTGTGGGTTATCCCTAAGAGATAGACATATACCATCGCGGACTTTTTTGTAGACCTTTTTAAGGTGTACAATACTGTGGTACATTATTTTGATCTATCTCGTAGGGTTCAGCCAGCGTTTGCAATATAAACGCAAAAAAAATGTGTTTATTTACATCACATTAGAAACTCTATCTATTAAAAAAAACGCATCAAATTCCGTTGCGTAGTTTTAAAAATCTAAGCATACATAGGGACAGACGGACAGCAGGAAGCGACTGTGTTTTATACTATGTAGTGAAGAGAGGGAGATTTAAAATATCAACATAAAATGCGATAAAGTACATAGCTACTAATAAATGTATATGTATAGCAGTATAATATTTTGATAAAAACATTTAGGCTATTTTGGTGTCTTTAGTGGAGTGCTCACCGCGGCCTCGCGGTGGCTATTGGAGTGGGAAGCTTCTTGCTGGAGACCATGATTCTGTCCATGGTCCAAAGCGAGAGTGCGTGGGAATCCACAGCCTCTTTTTGTGAGGAAGTAATGTCCGCGAGGGCTAATACTCTCCCGTCCCGAAGGAAAGGCACCAGGCGCCGGAGAGCGCAGAATGACCTCCGGCCTTCATGAGGCTGCCCGTTACTCTAGCAGAAGCAGGCTTGAGACAGCCAGGGACAAGTTAGGACAACAAGCAGGGAGAGGGGCAAGGCCCTCCGCACGTAAGGGTGTGGCTGCCTTCTGTTGAAGAGTCGGCCAAGGTCTGCCGGGGTTCTTGGGTACTTTCTTCCAAGGGTATACCCGAGTCTCAATAGACTCATTGTGACGGAACACCGTGTGATTTTAGTCGGTTTGATTCATACATACCACTTCACCAGTAGCCATCACAAGATAAAAAAAAAGCTATTTTGGTGTCACGTGCATATTCCCTACTAAATAAAACACACATTTTTCTGCCCAACAGGTGAAACACATTCATTCAGACCGGTACCTATTTTTATTACGTTTATGAGATTCTAAATAATAATTTTACATGCTGTGAAATGCTAACAAATTTTATTTAAATTAACATTATTAATAGTTTTAAGGTAGATAGGTACTAATTAAACTGTCCTTATAATCAGACCAAACCTCAAATCTTCGCAATATGCTTATTAAAACAATGAATCAAATACAAGCCTTAAAAGACGAAATAGGTGGTGTACATGTTCCTAATGCTCAACTGTCGTTTCAAGATCATGAGCATCGAAACCACCTGAGGATAACGAGGTAAGTAGGTAAATGTATTAATGGATCTAGATTTATTGGTATCCGTATCCGTGCATATTACACATGGCATGTGGCATATCACTAGAATAAATAGCTAGGTACAACACAAAGAAATGTGTAGATGAACTCACTAGAACTCCAGAGCATTTTAAATTTTAACTAATATTGAACACTTGGATTGTAGATCCAGATACCATGATGAATACAAAAGGCATCCTTCATTATTCATTATGAATAAAGCCACAATTTAGACTAATGTGAGTGAACGCAGCCCATAGTGAGTGTTTATTACGTACAGTCTTTTGTACAGTAGGTACATAATTTGTGTGCATGATATGCATAGAGTAGTAGTAGAGAGTAAAAGTATATAGGTATGACATGCCTAAAAATCCGGAACGGGTGGACCGATTTCCACGGGACTTTCACTGGCTGGTGTTATAAGGAGTAACTTAAGCTACTTTTATTTTGGAACAAGATTTAGGGTTCCGCGCAACATATATAAATATGTACACACGAGCGAAGCCGCGCGGGAACTGCAAGTAGGGTAATAAACTATTTTATTATTAACGCTAACATTTTACAAATCCTAATCCTCTAAAGTTGTATTCGTTAGTAAGTAATAATAAGTTATAATACAATCCTCCAGCCAAAGTATCGTACGACAGACACAGGTTAAACACCGGGCGCTAGAGCCTAGAAGTAATATTTCAAGGATCCCAACTTCGCAAACTTATCAGTGAGCATGTTTGTAGTCTCCCATACCTACCTATAAATAAGTAATTCTATTGGCAAACAAAAATACATAATCATACTGATACAATGCGTTAGTGGGTAAATAGAATTCACGTCCCTGGCAGTGTCCCAAGTAATGGTGTGGTTATTTTATTAATTTAATATTTTCTTTGTAAATACATTAGGAAATGGAATATTCGCTTATATAGAGTAATTATTACACTATTCGACAGCACAACCAGTCTTTTTTTTTAAATTATAACACAGCGGCTTGTGATGTAACTGCCTAGCGGTGAAAGCTCTCTCACATGTGACGTCTGACGAGTGAAACATGTGAAGATGATAATATACTGTCTAATGTTGGGCTTCATTTTTGGGGCGTGTATTAGAAACCTAGACCTATATAATATAAGCTAAGATTGAACATGAAACAGTAGATTTAGAAACATTTTATTGACCTCACCATAACATTACATAAGTTTTTTTTTTAAGTTTGAAAGTATACTAGGTGCTATAAATTATTTACAAGCTGAACCTTATTTTCTATTCACCTCCCCTAATTGCTTTATATTTGGATATTTCATTGGGGAAAGTTTTTGACAGTTCAGAAAGAAGATGGCTCTTAAAACGTTTATAGGAGTCTATCTTTCCTTTGACTTCTTCATTTTTGGCTAATGCCTTATCAATGCAGTCTTTTGTATAAAGTTGAGGATTGCGGCCTTGGTCAATATAACTGAAAAAAATAAAGAACATACTTAGTTACTACTAAACACACTATTAAACTAAAAAATAGTAATTACAAATAAATTCTTTATATTATTATTATATATTAATACAGTCAGACCTGGGTAAGTGAGAACTGGATAAGTGAGAAAACTCTATAAGTGAGAGTAATAGCCAGGACCCGTAATTTTAAGCTCCCAAAACCTCTATTAGCGAGAAACAGAAACCTCTGTAAGAGAGAGTCGTTTTTCCCTCATGGACCTCCGTAAGTGAGACTGCTACTTATCTATACCTCTATGAGCGACAGTCGAGCTTTATTTATTTATATTATTTAGGAGGATCTATAGCTACAATAAAAATACATACATACATAAAAGATACACACATACAGTAACAAATGACAAAACAAATTACAAATTTAACATCTGCTATTTTATGACTCATTCTTAACTTTTGTGGAACTTCCTACCATTGTTTTTGTATTGTTTTCTCGTCAATATTGTACCTATTCTATTTCGTGGAACTAAATAACGTTGTTATTTTATCGCATTCTTTTCGAATGGACACGTGTGCCTGTGTACCGTCCTGTTTGTCGGACTTACTCAGTTTATTGTTAATCAGTTGCGAAGGAACTTTCTGTTCCGCATCATGTCAAAACGGAAAATTAAAGTACTGTCATTAAGTGATAAACTTAAAATAGTGAATGCATTTGAATCCGGAAAATCGCGAAATGAAATTCAGAGGGAGTTTAATTTACCAGAATCCATGTATTATAAAATTATAAAGTCAAAAGACTCTATAAAGTCTGAGTGCTCTGGGGACATGGAAATATTAAGAGGACTAGAGTTACTGAATTTCCCAATATCGAAAAGTGCCTTTTGGAATGGATAAAACAAACTCTCGATAAGAACATTCCCATAGATGGACCTTTGTTGAAAGAAAAATCAAAAGAGTTTGCTACAAAACTGGGAATCCAGAACTTTTCTGCTAGCAACGGATGGTTAGAGGGTTTTAAAAGGCACGATATAGCTTTCAAAAAAGCAGCTGGGGAAAGTAAATCTGTGGAACAAGGTGTGTGCAACCACTGGACTGAAGATCTGCCAAATCTTTTAGAAGGGTATGAACCAGACGATATTTACAACGCGGATGAAACTGCTTTGTTTTTCAAGTGCCTTCCGGATAAAACATTTACGTTTAAAGGCGAAAAATGCCATGGAGGAAAACAAAGCAAGGAACGCCTTACACTTCTCCAGTGTGTAAACATGAGTGGTACGGACAAACTCCCACTTCTCATCATCGGGAAATCAAAGCGACCTAGATGTTTTAAAGGTGCCAAGACTCTTCCCGTTGATTATGTCAATAATACAAAGGCTTGAATGACCAAGATATTATTTAAAGATTGGTTGAAAAAGTTGACAAACAAATGAAGATAAACCGAAAAAAAAATCTGCTATTCATTGACAACTGTGCTGCCCATACGGACTTACCAACACTTGCAAACGTAAAAGTAATGTTTTTACCTGCTAACACCACTAGTAAACTTCAACCAATAGATCAAGGCATCATTCACACTTTTAAACGCTTTTATCGCAGAGAAGTCGTTAAACATATTCTTACGAGTCTGGAAGAAAACAGTAGCTCTGACATTAACGTACTTCTAGCTATTAAATTTGCTAGAAAAGCATGGTACTTAGTCAGTGACGTTACTGTCAAAAACTGCTTCAAGAAAGCTGGGTTTTGGAAAAGTACAGATGAGCAAGACCTGCCAGAGGAAAATGATGTTGAAGTTGGACCTAGCAACGAGGAATGGACTAAGCTTGTGTCTCACGAATCCAATATGTTAATGCCGAGCTTCGAAGATTTCGTTCAAATTGATGACGACGTAACTACCGCTGGAGAACAAACCGACGACGATATCGTTAAGAATTGTGTGAACACCTATATTGCTGGAAATGACAGTGAAGACGAGGCACAGATGTCGGAAACAGAAATAAAGATCATTCCAATGAAGCTAGCTTTAAATGCGTTAGAGACGGTCCATCGGACAAAATTTATGAGTCAGAGAAAAACATTCAAAATACAAAAACAGAAACCCAAACGAAATTGACGGATTTTTTTTAAGTGTAAATATGTTCTAAATAAAATAAAATTACATAGTGCATAAATTTTTGTTTTGTTTTCGTAAGCATCTTGATGCCTACCCTTATAAAGTACTTATATGTCGAATGTGACTTGCTATTGCTGCGTACCTCTATAAGAGAGAAACGCTACCCATGTACCTGCATTAGCGAGAAACTCGGGTTAGTGAGAAACCTCTATAAGCAAAATGAGATTGTGCTCCCTTAAACTCTCGCTTATCCAGGGTTGACTGTATAATATTTAATATAATATTATTATGTATACATTTAGAAAGCCCAGAGTATAATTTATTATCAATTGAGTATATTCCATATAGTGTTTCAATATTTAGAAGAAATAAAAGCAAATTTATTGACATGTGGTTACCTTCCCAAAGATAGTGGTTCAACACAGAAGCTGTAATTTTACTTATAATGTGGACTTTTTAATTATAAGGTAAAATATCAGATTATAATTTTGCAGTAAAGGTGAAATTATTGAATCACAGTAAATATTATAATTATATTAATTTTTTTTTTTTTATTGAAAGATTTTGAATACTTTAGCTAAAATATATAATACTGTAACTGATTATCATGATTGTAATAAAATGCACTTACTCAAACACCTCTGTTGGGACATGGATGTCATGAACCTGAGACTTCAATTTGTCCACTTCTTGAAGTCCAGTCACAAGAGATTGTCTGAAATTAAACAATCACACTACATTAAAACATTAATTAGTGTTTTCCAAAAAAAAAAACATTGTAGCGAGTATTAATAAGTTTTTTTTTTCCATAAAACCCCTCTTACGTAAGGCCATGAGAATAACAAATTAATAGTAGAGAAGATTAACACTAGAAGTAGTATAGTTTTGAATAAAATATGTGTTTTCAGTTGTAAGAAAACAATGCACTTACATCTTTTGATTGAGAACACTCTGTCCTTGTGGTTGGAAATCACTAACAATAATGCGAATCTGTCTTACGTTCTCAATGAACATTTCAAGTTGTGTTTCAAGATTTTCAAGAGAAGAAGACATCTCTAGCTAATTATTTTGCTTTGGAATAAATATAAATAAACACAACACAATATAAATATGACGAACGAGACCTAACAACTGTCCGTCGTCACGTCACTCGTCTGTCGCATGTCGGTCTGTACGAGTCCTAGGGATGTAAAAAATTATTGATAGTTAAAAAAACGATTATTTCGTATTTCAAAATTGATTTTTCCAATCGATTTGAATATTTCAAAAAATCGTTTAAAGAAAAATCGATGTTTGGATAACTGTCGATTTATTTTTTCGTCCGCATTCCGCAACCCGCCCGACCGATTGAGTCCGGCCCATAGAGCTATTATAGCTAGGCGGGGAGCAAGTCACGATTCTAACGTAGTGTTTGTATACTTGGGTCACGATCTGGTGACGTCGGTAGAAAGAGAAAGAAGACAACAATTTACATGCATCACTCTCGCACCTTTCGCTGATTTATCTGTAATAAATATATCTGTTTTTATGAGTAATAGTTTAATAAAGGAGATAGGATAACCGCATCAAATAAACATTTTGCTTCTTTAGGAAGTCAAGTCTTTGATTCTATATATTTTCTATATTATATGACTGTCATAAGCTACGCTGTCGAAATAAGTTTAGTATATTGTAATTTGAGAGTAACAAAAAGCGGTAAAGCATTACAAAATTCGCATCTCACAAAAATCGTAAAGATTATTTCAACATCCTAAAATTATATTGTGGTAGGATAAAGTATGGACCCTTGTTTCCTAACTATACATTCATAGTTTTATAATAAGTGTAAAATACATTTATAAATATATATTTCTCTATATGTATCTATATATTATATATATTTGTAAATATTTTTGTACAACAGTTTTGTACGTAAATACTGAATATACACTGCCAGGTAATGTGCTAGTCTTGTTCTTAAAGAAATTTAAATCTTTAAAAAAAATGTGTAGTAAATTCTAATTTTTTGAAGTGAATGAAAACTTCTTTAGCGGCGTTGTGCACTTTTTGGGATGGATAAAAAATGTTAAACTCGCCTCAGGACACGTGACCGTTTCGAAAATTCGTAAGACAGAGCCGAGTTACTTATATTTAAAAAAAATATAACATTCGAAATTCACACATTTATGAATGGCCAGGAACGCAGTGCCTTCGACTCCATCGAGACCTGGGCAATTCTGGATACTCTGCAATGACGTCGTGTTGACTGGCGATTCATTGAGATGTTGAAAAGCTTATATGACACCAACACGATGACCGTACAGCTCCAAGACCATAGGACGACGACGACGAAGAGGTATAGTTTACAAGGGAATGTTTTCTCCAAACTATTCACCAACGCCCTTGAGGACGTCTTCAAGACACTAGATTGGACTAGACGAGGAATCAATATAAATGTAGAGTATATCTTACCAACTTCGATTAGCCGGTGACATCGTTCTAATAGCAGAGTCGCTGGGGCAGCTGGACGAAAAAATAAAATACTGGCACTCACACATGTACATACACTCACTCACAATAGGCTGCAAAGGCCTAAATGGAGCATCTCGACACTACGATCTTGGTATAAACTTGGAAAAACTAAGATTGTCCTAAGTCCCAAACTAAGTTATGTTCATGAACAAGTTGCATCCAGACCGATTAACTTCGAAGGGTTGACGCTCGAATTTGTACAGGAATATGTCTACGTTGACCACGTTATCCAGCTCGGTAGAGACAACTTCGGGAAGAAAGCACCAGAAGGATCCTGGTAGGAGCTTTTTAAAGTCACGCAGCGGGCTGTGAAGCGAGCTATGCTTGGAGTTTCTTTGAAGGATAAAATTCGTAATGAGGTCATCCGGCAAAAAACCAAAGTTACCGACATAGTTTGCAGAATAAGCGTGCTGAAGTGGCCTGGCATGGTCGTTGGGGCACACGGGTTCTAGAGTTGAGATCGCGAACTGGTTAACGGAAGGTAGGACGCTGCCCCCAGCCAGATGGACGGGCAAACTGAGAAAGGTAACTGGGATAGATTGGATGCAAAAGGCGGAGAACCGGGTGCTTTGGCGCACGTTAGGAGAGCAGTGGACTGCAATAGGCTGATGGATTGAACGTTTATTGAATGTATATGTGTAATTAGTATTAAGGCATAACTTACCCCACCTTAACAGTAGTACATGATTGAGCTTTTATTGGCTTAGAAATATAGGTACCATAAAAAACAATCAATCTTAGCTAAACAATTACCAACAAGAAAAGTTAGGAGAACAAATACCACACTAAGACTCGGCTAAATACCTAGGTATGCACCTGGATAGGATATTATATAATTATGTTAAAAATAAAAAGTAGGTAATAACATATCTAAATGTATACATAGGGTACACTGAAAGTTCTGCGCTCCTGGCCGCTCATAAACGTTTAAATTTCGAATGTTATATATTTTTTTTTTAAATAAACTCGGCTCCCTCTTACAAATTTTCGATGTGGGTCACGTGTCCTAATGCGAGTTTAATATTTTTTACCCATCAACAAAAGTGCACAACGCCGCTAAAGAAGTTCTGACTTCAAAAGATCTTAGCTAAATCGTTGGGATGTAAAAAAAAATCTAGAAACCGAGACATCGATCCCCTAGTTCACAATCATACTAATTATGGAAAAAAGGTAGTGTAATTAGTGCTCAAATCATTGACAAAAAAATGAGGGTGCTTTAGACCACACGACTGGAGTAAAACTTCATACGAATCGTAACTGGCTATGAGAGAAAGAAAATGAGTGCTCGCACCTCTCTCTCTTGCCCCTACAGTAATTTACGAAACGTAACTCTCTCTCTCTTTCTATCTTCACTAACTTATATCTGACTCTCAATTTCCGTTTGCAACGCCCGATCACACTTTTCGTAACGAATTCACCAGCTTCTTCCGTTCAGCTCACCTGATCACTCTTTTCGTATCGCATTCACCAGCTTACTCCCCAAGTCAAGCGTGCGTAAAAAAATGGAGGTAGAGGCGGCAAAATGTAACTAGCCTACAGGCCGCAAATGTGTAAATCCGCAACTGGATTGATCATTATATATTTTGCGAGGAACCCTAATTCTTTTTCCAAAATAAAAGGAGACTAAGTTACTCCTTATAACACCAGCTATTTCTATTTTAGCTGCCAGTGAAAGTCCCGTGGAAATCGGTCTACCCGTTCCGGAGATTTGCTGGAACAAACAGACAGACAGACAAAAAAATTTAAAACTGATTTTTAGGCATAGGTATCGTGCAAAAATTTTAGGCGTAGGTATAAGCTTAAAAAAAAAACAATTATTTGGACATTGCGAACAGACATTTCAATTATTTGTGTTGATATTAATAACAGTCATAATTAATATATTTATAATTATTAAAATTCAACACATCACACTTATTTTCTTTTCTCATAATGTGGCTCACGGTTCGTATCGCCACAAACAAGTAAAAGGTAGGGAAACAATATGAAATGAAAGGAAATTTTGAATTTGAATAGGATCTGGATCAGAAGGAGATAAGGAACAAATTAATATACATATTTAGATTTTTATGTCATGGGTTGTTATAAAAGAGGCTAAAATATTATATAATAGTATATAATAGTAGGGGAATAGATGAAGGAAGTGGAATGCAGTGGAAACTAAGGAAGAAATTAATTTTGAATTATCTTATAATGCTATATATTGGCAAGAAAAGAATAAATGATTCAAATCTCCTACTTCAACCACACTCGCATGGGTCACTGTTGACAATTTTGAATCTGGTAAGGTTAGCTGGAGTTCATACATGACCAAGTCTCATTCTAATGAGGGAACTTGTAACACGTTTGTTATAATTAATTTTGCCGAACCAAGGCTTTGAAGGAATCTTTGACTGGATCCTAGCATAATGTTTATCTTTGTAACGGTTGGATTCAGCCCAAAGATTCTCCCAACGCTCTTTTAGATAAATCGATGGCAAAGAAGCCATGTCATGGTAGTAATTTATATACGGATCTTCAACTCCATCCTGTACAGACTCATTAGCTAAGCGGTCTACTATTATATTTAGTATATAATATCACTTATCATCAGGTGACCCGTCTGCTCGTTTGCCCCCTATAATATAAAAAAAAAAAATGTCACCTTTAAATGGAAATCTGCCTAAAGCTTGTAATACACTTAAGGCATCAGAAAAAATAACAGTTTTTTCAAATTTGTTTGAAATGACATACTCAAGAGCTTGAAAAGTAGCATAACATTCTCCAGTAAAAACTGAAGTTTCAGGAGGAAATTTGGTTTTAAATGCATTATTAAATTGTGAATGAAACACTCCCACTCCAACCAGTCCCGTAGTAGAATGTTTCGAACCATCTGTAAAAATGTAATGAATGTCTTTCCATAATCAATCTCTAATACAGTTTAATGTAATATTTGCCTGAGGCTCATCCTTTCTAATACCTAATGAGTAATGTATATTTGGTGACAATATAAGTGATTCGAAGTTGCCACTCATCACACTTACCGTAACATATGCAGAAAAAAAGAAAACCGGGCGTTCTTTCAAATAATAAGAAAAAAATGATTTTTGCACAAAAATCAATTATTTGTAGAATAATCGATTTTTATGTTATGGAATGATAGATGGATTTTTTATTAATCGATTTTTTCCCACAATTTACATCCCTACCGAGTCCGAGAGTAGTGCTGCCAACTCAAAAAAATATTTTATGCCAAATCAAAGTTAGTAGGAAATGCCAAAAATATTCAAAAATTTACTAGAACTAATAAAAATTATGCAACACGCTAAAATATATTATTAATATAATATATTTTTTGTTAAAATTAAAGAAACTTTACATTGAGTATTGTGATGTAGCTTGTATGAAATATAGCAATGTATTTATTTATTTGTGAAATATATAAAATAATAAATTGTCATCAAGTTAAAAATAATAATAAAATTATTTGTTGTGATTGAAAATTTGGTCTAAAACGCCATCCGCACACTACCTGATCAGATTTGTAGTTGAATTGGCTTACGAACAGATTTCTCGTCCACACGTAGGTACACAACTAAATCGCCAATTATCATTTTGTTTTATTTCTGTGTTGGACGGACGTTTGTAAAAAAGGTTATCGTATACCTAATAGTTTTTCTTTTTAAAAATGTCATCTGTAGTGATCTTATAATATAAAACATTTTATAAATAAAACCAACGAACTGATGAAACGCCTTAATAACACGTAAATAGACACGTAAAAAAAAATCGAAATACATCCGCTCAGTATACCGCCTGCAGGCAATCGTCAGGTGGCTCTGACCACCCAATGACCTTGAATTGGATAATTTGCGTCCACCCGAAACGATTCCATTAAAAATCTAGTCAGATTGTGCATGAAGACACGGGCATCGCCAGGCGGAGGATACGTAGGGCAACTGCCCCACCCCCCTTGAGGTCCTAAGTCCAACCCCTTCATTTGCTTAACCGTCAGTCTGGGCCGAAAGGGCTGGCTCTCAAGAAGCAATGAGCACTCCATATTAGTGGAGTGCTCATTGGTGTGGGTAGTCTCTCGCTGGAGACCATGATTATATGTATGGACCAGAGCGAGAGTGCGTGGGATTCTGCCACCTCGTTCTGCGAGTAATGCAGCATGCGGAAGAAAGGAGCGTCGCAAAGGGCATGGGGGAGAAGTAGTACTGTTCCATCCTGCAGAAGATGTACCAGGCGCCGGAGAGTGCAAAACGATCTCCAGCCTCCATTAGCGCTTGCCTGAGGGTGACTAACAGGGCTATCTGACACCCTAGTAGAAGCCTAAGACAGCGGCGCAATAGAGGGGGTAGGACACACCATAATGAGGTCGCCTTGCTCAACAGGTGGCCAAGTCTAATGGGGTTTACAGGGATTTGGAACCCGGTGATATGGATCACTGTTTCATTTTAGTCGATTTGAGGCTGACATACCACCATGCCATTTTGTCCCGGTGAGGAGTTGACCCGACTCCACACAAAAAAAGTATAAAAATACAGCGGCATTCAGCCCACACTTTTTATACAATTTTCATCATCCTCCGCGCCACGATACGGCCCAACTTTGATATTTTTACGTGAAGCGATTTCCATCAGACCTCCAGAACCCAAAACACACTATTTTTACAATATTAATTATTAATGTTTTTGTTCTTAATATCTGAAATTATTCCGTTTGTCATTAAAGTATGTTTTTTAATTGTATAAACGATAATTGATTTCATTTAAATTGAGAACTTGGGTTTTATTTTCAAAAAATCAATCAATCAATCAGCCTATCATAGTCCACTGGCCATAGGCTTCTCCCAATGTGCACTATAGCACTCGGTCCTCTACCTTCTGCATCCACTTCATCCCTGCTACTTTCTTCAGGTCGTCGGTCCATCTGGCTGGGGGACGTCCTAACTTCCGTTTACCAATTCACGGTCTCCACTCTAGGACACGTCTGCTCCAGCGGCCATCGGTCCTTCGGCATACGTGGTCAGCCCATTGCCACTTCAGCATGCTTATCCTGCGAGCTATGTCGGTAATTTTGGTTCTTTGTCGGATCATCTCATTGCGAAATTTATCCTTCAAAGAGACTCCAAGTATATCTCACCCCATAGCCCGCTGCGTGACTTATAATTTGTGGACTAGCCCCACCGTTAGTGTCCACGTCTCGGCACCGTATGGCAGGTAGGACGCACTGATCGAACACTTTCGTTTCCAGGCATTGCGGTAATGTAATGATATTGAAAATTGTAATGTTTCAAAAAATTTATTATTATAATCTTTTAGCTCAAAATACTTGCAATTGTTTTTCGAAATTTCTTGATATTTTCAAGGAATTTGAAAAATTAGACCGTCCGTGAAGGCCTAAAGCACAGATTACTAAGTAGTTACTACTTGGTCTGAAGCAGATTGATTGTTAAACAAATTAAGCAAATAGCAGGAAAACGATGGATCTTGCAACACCAGTACCTTTGACTTTCATTTCAATCATTTTAGTCATTAACATTTTACTATTTCAGTTTGATTCGACAACAATGAGTGTGCTGAGGGGCCCCTTAGATTATCTTTTTAATTTTATTATAACTTATCTCTGAGTCTGTGTTTAATCTTGTTTAGAAATGGTCACCTTAGCACCTATGGATTCTCAGTCGAAAACGACGATTTTTCAAGCAGGCTTAGCTGGCGGTTTAGCAGGAGCATTCACACGAGTTATCTCACAACCCCTTGACGTTCTGAAAATAAGATTTCAACTCCAAATCGAACCTATAAAAAAAGGCTCTAAGTATAGTTCGATGGTGCAAGCAGCCGCTGCCATGATTAGAGAGGAAGGTATTGCCACATTGTGGAGTGGGCACATGCCAGCGCAGTATTTGTCTATAACGTACGGTATTATACAGTTTTCTGTGTTCGAGGAGTTAACTGATTTATGCCGAACATGTGACCAATTTTATTTGAGCCACGAGAATTGGTTAAACTTCGCTAACGGTTCTATAGCTGCTACAATCGCGACTGTCGCGTCGTATCCGTTCGATACTATACGAACCAGGTTGATAGCTGAGCAGAAGACTAAAAAGGTGTACAAGGGATCAACACACGCATTCACTGCTATGGTGAAAACAGAAGGAGTACGAGCTCTGTTTAAAGGTCTAAATCCCACACTTGGACAAATTGCACCACATGCTGGGATGCAGTTTGCAGTATATAAGTTTTTTACAGAAAATATTTTTAGAAATATAACATATTTCCAAAGAAAATCAACAGACAAGCATAAAGTAACCACATTATCTGCAAACCTTTTAGCAGGCTCTATATCAGGATGTGTGGCGAAAACAGCTATTTATCCTTTCGATTTAGTGAAGAAAAGATTGCAAATTCAAGGCTTTCAGCATCACAGGAAATATTTTGGTAAACAGATGTACTGCAAAGGCTTAATTCATTGTGTGCGATTGACTGTTGCTGATGAAGGTTTTCTAGCACTTTATAAAGGCTATTTACCTAGTATGTTAAAAGCTGTGTTAGTCACAGCATTACATTTTGCTGCATATGATGAAATAAAGCTTCGATTTAAGAAATATGAGAGCTGATGATGTATATAGATGAGTGTAGAAAATGAAAGGTTTACTGTTTTAACAACAAAGTGTTCCCATGTAAGAACAAAATTAGCTGACGAGAAATCAAGGGGAATGTGGTACTAAAACCTAAAACATGAATAATTATTCAAATGCGACTGTTAGTCTAGACTACCTTTTAGAGGTTAGCGCTTTAAACAAAAAAACTCTTCAACTTCATTATATTAGTATAGTTTTCTAAAGATTTATAGTTGTGTTCACATTTTGTACAGTAGTACTGGCCTGAAAGTAGCACTTATCTTCTTACCCTTTGCACAATTTTCACACATTTGTGACAAATCAAAATTAAAGTTTCTTTTAAGTGTGTATTTTGTGTTATGGTGTATCTTATTTTTGTGACATATCCCATCTCTTCATTCAATAGTGAAATAAAAAAAAAACTTTATAAAATCAGTTATGTCACTACACTATTTATGAAGAGGTGCAGTGTATGCACGTACAAATGTCTTAACTGCATTTAAAAGGTTTAAGAAAAAGAGACCCTGTTTGCGCAAAAATAATGTTGTTTTTTTTTCAAAATGCAAATGTGGATATAACGATTTTACTTTAGTTATCTTTGCCACTGATTAGAGTTAAGTATAATATGAACCTTGTTGCTATGAACTTACTAACTAAATGAGTAAAAAAAATAGTTCAATTCATAACTTGTGTGCTTATTGGCAAGTGATAGGAGAGTTGATTCAAGCTAAACTAATTTAAAAATGTCAATTTAATATGTTTATTAAGTCCATAAATTAATCACATATTACCTTTCTCACATGCATACTTTGATACTCACATCACACCATTCTTAAGGAATTAGATCTTTAAAGATGTTAAGTTTGGGATTTTGATAGTCTGTGTTTTGCTTGCAACACTTTACTTTTGTCTCATTTGTTAAAAGAATACTCTGCAAGTTGTACTTTTAATTGCCTACCTCTTTTTATAGATTGTTGATGATGATTGATGTATTATGAACCAGGCTTTAACAAATAAATGTTGACTTTCATAAGTATCAAACTAGTGTAAAAATGGGTTGCCGAGTCTGGTCCGTTTTGTTTTCACAGGGTATTTTTATCATCTTGCCCGATGGCAATTGTTCTATAAACAGTATGCTAAATGTATTCAAATGAGAATTATTTAAATTATTTTTAAGGGGTATTCATTATTGTGTAGTTGTTTCCTATGTGTTTATACATATAAGTATAAATGATACACATTATTCTTGGAATATATTGCCTTACATTTTGAGCATTCATGTTGATTTTCATTGTTATCATATTTTACGATTTCAATCAATGTTGATATATTTATACTTATATTGTGTTTGTGTGAGAAATCTTAGATGTTGTCATAGATTATTATTTATTACTGTTTTGATTATTTTCATTATAGATTTGTAGACTGCTTTATAATAAATTGCTGTGATATTGGATTAACTAAGCTGTATTATTGATTTTTTACTCGAATATTTTTTCGCATTTATACATCACTAAATTTAAGGCAATAACAGTAATCTTCATGTATCATTATATTAAAAATAACAAAACATTCGAGAAAGGAAATAGAAAATATATATTGCTCATAATTGACTATAACTCCAGATCGTTCCCAACACTCAGTTTTAAAAATTATAATAAATCATAATAATACTTATAAATTTACTATGTAATTACATAATATATTAGGCAATCAACATTATGAAGTCCTTAATTCAATTCCATACCCTTAAAAGGTGTTTTTATCATCTTGGTAAAGCAGTCTTATAAATTAAAATGAATAGCATCTAAACTAACCATATGATATCACATAACCCATATTCCTCATCAAAGTATCTTTGATAGCTGGCTGCAATTCCTTCTTCATATATGTTGTTAAAAGAGTCCTTATACCTTTAGTGAAAATATCCTCCATTTCCCTGGAAATGTCCTCAGCTTCATCCAACTCATCATCGGGCCTGAATAACTTACTTCTCTCGTAATTTACCCTACTACGTGGTTCGTAGACAATGTCCCAGTTGTTGTCTGCAGACTTACTATCTAAACCGATGTCATATATTTGTCTGAAATGTGGTTCAAAAGAAAACTCATCTGACCTTCTTTTTCGTTTCAAGGGTAAATTGTCTTTATTCTTAACAGAGTTCCTGTTGATATACTTTTCGCAACCATACGCATAGACGCTGATAAATCCGGGTTCTACGAATTCAGAATCAGTTTTAACATTAAATTTTCCTGGCTGTTGGTTCAGGGGTCTCGTGTGAAAGCCGATGCCGGCTTTTCTAAGCCTTAGTATCATATTGCATCCATTGTTACCACGGTTTCTTGGATAATCTTCGACAAAGGGTCCGTCTAAGGATCTGGAATCCGTGTAATGTCTTCGCAGTCTTCTACTTGGTGGTAGCCCTCGATCCAGATCGTTAGCGTCGTACAAATCCACATTTCCGCTTATAGTTATGTCGTGAAACAGCAACATGGTGTCCAAAGAGACGTTTCTCGGGTCGAAATAGCATTTTTCGACTCGTACCCAGTTGCTGTTCTGAGGGAGACGAACTCTCATTCTTGTGACGTACATATCGACTGGTGCTGAACGCATCTGCTGGTATAAGCTGTAGCCGTTGAGATCTATGCTTTGACTCTGTGAACAAAAACTCTTGCTTAATGAAATGTCCTAAGACACTTGTAATAATTAATTAAAATAAATCGAACACAGCTTTCTGATCCCAAACTAGGAAAAACCTGTACTATGATAACCAGACTGCTAATAAACACGGTTATATATTACTAAATACATACCTATTAAGTATAGATAAATTTAAACCCAAACACAGAACAAATGATCTTGCTCATCACACAATTATTTGTCCTGGGTGGGAATCGAACCCACGATCTCTGGCTCAGCAGTCACGATAACTAACCAATATGACTAAAAGGATAACTAGACCCATAGGACCGTCAAAATTGTTAAACTTTAGCGACTTTTATACATATTAGATGTGTAAATCGGGACTTAATCGCGATAATAGAGAGGCTTATAATGTGTGAAGTTATTATTATTATTATAATATGTATGTTTCAAGATTTGTGATAGGTAAGGTACACAGTTTTTACCGGTGGTGTTTCCAAATTCATAAGCTGCGTTCGTTTCCGTCGCTTCAGCTGATCCAATGCTGATTCCAATCGTGATGAACATCTCTCTCCGGCGATCGGCACTGTGGTTAGTGGGGGTAAACCACCAGGCCCTATACCAGGTCGATTGTCAAAACGCTTTACTTCAAACAGGGGAAGAAAGCGTGACTCTGGAACAGAAGTTATGTGTTGTATTATGGTTAGTAGTTATGACTTGTGTAGGAAATAACACTACATCTTAGGAACCTTAATACGAGGGTGCAAGTTAACACTACTAAATAATCTAATAGGTTCCTGTTCCAGCCTATAGTAGAGTTAATAAAATTAGTAACAATAATGATAACACAGTCTTAATTATATAGGTACCAAGCAAGTTTTTAAGAAGCTAAATATTATTTCCTGAAAGAAATATGCAAAGGCAGAATACGGACAGGAAAGAAAAAATTGAACTATTTTTGCATTTAAGAAAATGTAGTTAGTTAATTTAAATCGATTTTTGCACACGTCCATAATCTTGCATAATAGGTAAAATGATTGTTTAGTTTATTTTAACAACGTGGTGATGGTGTAACTAAAACAAAAGTAAAGAAGAGGCGATATATTTTTTAAGTACTTAACATGCTAACTCGGGGGACCCGAGTTAGCATGATAAGTGCTTCGCTATGGGGAATGGGATTTTTCAAATATTTAAATTAATGTACAAAGAAAAATTTGAACAGATAGTTAGCGCACAATATGGCTAGAGTTAAGAGACGTTTTAATTTTCAGTAAGAGCTATATCACGGTAAAATCGTGTAATGAGTTCCAATCGAAGAGATAGACCTGGTAGGAGGTCGCCTTCGCAATGTGATTTGCGATGTCGATGGACGTCGTCCTCAGAAAAAGGAGATTAAATAGACCATCATTTTTTCTCATTGCCTCAAAGCCAAAAGTTGGCTCACCTCCGTGCGGTCTCTATTTGAGTCCCTAAGTTCGACACCAGCATCAGGTGGCAACGCCGCGAAGAAGGGAAGGCGTCAGCAGTGACGTAGAGTAAACATCAACATCGCAAGGGCGCCTTTTTTACTCTAAGCCCCATTTCCTTCAGGAAGTGGCCAACGGTCTTTTAACATTATTTTTCTATTAGCTTGGATATCGAGAAAGGTTATAGGCAATATCACGATACGACCCAAAGCAGTACATCAGTGACCATAAGCGCGGATGAAATTGCAGGGAACAGTTAATAACAAGAAAAGAGGTATACCTCTACATGTTATAACATGTTCAAAACAAAATTCTGACATAGTAACTCTACCTATTTCTACAACACTTTCAATATTATTTGCCTACTCAATCAAAGATTTGTTTATTCGAACATTTCAAAGAAAAACTTATCCATTTTTTTTTCCGGTCCCGCATTACCGTTTTTTTTTTTTTTTATCGTGTGGAAATCCCCACGGGTCATCACCTCACCGGAGCTAACGGTAAAGTGGTATGTCGGAATCGAACCGACTAAAACCACACGGTGTTCCGTCACAAGTGGGTCTATTGCAGGGGAACCCGGGTATACCCTAGGAAGGAGTCCTCCGGGAACGCCTGCAGACCTTGGCCGCCTTCAGCAGGCGACCACATCATGGGGTACGGGGGGCCCAACCCCCCTCCAGATCAGAGAGGTGCGCGTGGAACACGTCGCGCCACCGTCTCGGGCCTGCTTCTGCAAGGGTAACGGTCAGCCCGACCCGTTACCCCCAGGCCAGCGCTCATGGAGGCCGGAGATCATTTTGCGCTCTCCGGCGCCTGGTGCGTCTTCTGCGGGATGGGAGAGTATTTGTCCTCTCCCGTTGCCGTTCCGCCACCTCTTTAGCCAACATCACCTCCTCGCAAAACAAGGCGGCGGAATCCCACGCACTCTCACTTTGGACCATGGACAAAACCATGGTCTCTAGCGAGAGGCTTCCCACCCCAATAGCTGTCACGAGATCGTTTCGCAGCTGCGTCCATGCTGAGCACTCCACCAAAGTGTGGAGTGCAGTGTCCTCGCGACAGCCTCCGCAGTGGTGGCACACAGGCGATGGCTCCCGGCCCGGTCCCGCATTACCTACTGCAAATTGCAATGATTATTACCTATAGGAATATAGAAGATTATACAACATAAGTAGGTATTTAATATTGTTGTTTTACCTCTAATCTTCATATATTTCGATGCAGTTTGAATCTAACTAAGATAGCATAACTAGAGCTTAGATAATTCTTTACCACATGTTAATTCCTTTTTAACCAACAGAAGAACGGGGTAGCCCGATTTCGATTTTTATTCCCGCCCCGTTAAAATTTCAAATAAAATTTACAACCCTAAGGGTAGAAAAACAGGAGACGAATTGTTTCCGATTTTGTTGAAACTTAGTAGCACACACTTACAGCTCTAATGAATGAATAGTTAAAGTAGGTAAGTAAAAAAAAACTAATATAGTTAATAAGTTAATTAACTGACTTAGGTAAGTAAGAATTTTAAATACTTAAGTTATTATAATTATATTGCAGCCACAAAAAACTAAAGAAAAGTAAAAACCATAAAAAAGGTCAAAATAACGCTCAATAAAAACTCTAAAACTTCTTAAACCGACGAAAGCTCTTTGAACGAAAGAATAAAGGAACTGAAAAGCGAAAAAAACATTACGACCTGCATAAGTTTTTACTTGGAACCACTTTACTTCAAGGTGGAAAAAATTATTACAAAAATAAAAATAGTGTGCACGCATAAAATTGAAAGTTATTTTGTAATTATATTTAACGGTTATCCTACTGTTTTCACTTCTATTGTTTATGCTCAAAAGCGTGAAAACACTCTTAAGTTCGTGATCTGACGTCAAAATGTAGTGAGATAAGCCATTAAAATTTTGCTCTGGAATATTGTTCTCGAAACAGTCTTGTATCTGAGTACCTACCTACTCATACAATTCGAAAGCGTGGGAAACTCAGCCATAGAGAACACATTCCGCTCTTTAAATATTATTAGGTATTATATATTATTATAATCTCTTTAATTAATATAATTACTTAAACGTTTTGATTTTCATTTTATAATTTAAAAGAAGAAGGTTCTCAATTTTAGGACTAATTCCATGCTAATCCTGCCGACACTGCCGCTACGGTGACGCCTGTACGTACCTACTCCTGAAGTTTATACTTGCTCATAATACGAAATACATTAATTATTTAAGTGTCTTGAATAAATGAAATAATACTAGGATTAACAGCAGTTACCCACGAAAACAAGAAACCGTATGCATACACTGTAGTATATAGTTTACAAAAAGAGATCATGACATCTGCACAGTGGACTTAGGTTGGTAGTAAGTAAAGTATCCTGGGAAAACAACAAATACAAATATCTACGACCGAATCCTTGATACGTAGCGTACGTAGTTACTAAAAGACCTAGATCAGTAACATCAACGAAGGTTTAGTACATCAAATGCACCCAGAGATAACATGAAAAGTACTATATTATATTACATACTAGCTGACCCGACATAAGGCGTCAACTTTAAAAAAAAAATCCCTAAAAGCCGTACCTACCTATTGAGACTTTTCTTAGTATTTAAATGAAGAATATAGCCAAATCCGTCCTCTTATATTTTAAATAATTTTATTACATTAAAATCAATTAGGTACAGCGTTTTTCTTTTTAAAACAAATTTTACTTATCTTTTGCTATTTTCCTTTTGTAGTCAAAACCAGTGAGCCGCTTTTTAAGCAAATTATGTGAACAATTAATGACGGTAGACCTATACCTACTTCAAACTCCACTACAATGTAGGTGTAGGTTTTTTAGTATTTTTTTATCCGTTTGCGTTTTAATTACCTTTTTGGGCTTCAGCAGTTGGAAGTTCGTTATCACTAGCCGATGCCGTTTTAGCGAATAAAATAAACATCCACCAGAATTTCACCATTGCTCACAATGAAAAACAATCACAAACAAACCGGGCTTTATAGACTGATATCTTGTGCTAAGTATTATAAAAAAAAGTAACTGTCAAAAAATGCCGCGATTGCCTTCCTCTCGGCGCGAAACCGTAACACAAAATAAAGCATGGAAGCTAAGACAGAAGTGCAGTCTTTGGAAAATAACCCCCGCTTGAACCGATGGTACTTGTTCTTAGACGATTTCGCGACATATGCCTAGACAGTACTTACTAGAAGCCAAGTATACGGCACGGCGAGGGGACGATTTATTAGAGCGAAAATGGCTATTGCACTGTCTTTATTATGGGATCATTATGAGATAAAAAAATAAATAATAATGATTAAGAATGATGAAAAGACGACAAAAGGGAAAGTTACGTACGACAAACAGTGTTAAATTGGCTAGGACGTTTCCATTAGCTTTTGTTTTGCATTAGAAAAGTACCGAACTGCTGAGAGAATTAGCTAAGTAAGTAGCCACTTACAACTTTCAAAGAATAAAAGGTCAAATACGGAGCAATTCATTAATGATTCCTTTAATTATCTACATAGCTGTAAAGCTATACGCCACAACTACTTACTGATCACTCATCGCATTTAGTTTTTGTTTTAGCTATATCAATAACCTATAACACACGTTACCGAACGGAAGATACAACAGTTTTCTCGAATCGATACAAGAACTTTAAACGAAGAAGACCTTAACATCTTATAGCCAGCATTATTAGTAGCGTTATTTCTATAGCTATGAAGGATTGGGTTTATATATAAAAACACGTGAGAAACCCCTTTTTTTTTTTTTTTTTTCGTGTTGAAACCCCCACGGGTCATCACCTCACCATGGCTATTGGTGAGGTGGTATGTCGGAATCGAACCGACTAAAACCACACGGTGTTCCGTAACAAGTGAGTCTATCGCCTCGTGACTCGGGTATACCCTAGGAAGGAAGTCCCCGAGAACCCTAGCAGACTTTGGCCGCCCTCAAATAGAAGGCAGCCACACCAATGGTAGACGTGAGAAACCCCTGATATTTCGAATGAAGACAATTTGCAGTTCTAAAAATACATTGATTTACGACAAAGTCAACTTTCGAACCGCAAAGTATAAGTTTGTAATCACAAAAACATTTTTTTTTAATGTGATATAAAAACCTACATTCGATTTTTTTTTATTTAAGACTTAATGGCCGTATCTTTTGATCGCGTTGACTTAAAAGTTTATTTTTTATAGCTTCAGGAGACCACTGACATAAGTAGGTATTTGATGTTAATTTCAACTTAACGCCTGCACGGATTCCTGAGGAAATGCGTCTTGACAGACACAGACAGACAGACGGATGGACGGACAACAAAGTGACCCTATAAGGGTTCCTTCTTTCTTTTTAAGGAATGGAACCCTAAAAAATCGGTGGTGACCCACGGACAGACAGACGGACAGTAGAGTGATCTTATAAGGGTTCCTTTTTTACCTTTTGAGGTACGGAACCCTAAAAACCACTAACAATTACTTTGGTCACAGTTTTTGGTAGTTTGGGTGTGTTAATTGTATATCCGCACCTCTTACTTCTCTTCTTCATAGATCTCTAACAATCCTACTTATCACAAAAATGTGTGATGTTTATTGGCGTTCTATAGTAGGATTGAGAGGTTTCCTCAGTGAGACGAATCCGTTACAAGCATAAATCTTCCCTATCTTATAAAAGTGATAATTAACTATTTTAATTATTTACTTGTATAAAGAAATGAGAAAACAATATTTAGTGACTTACTTCGGTACTTCGGTAAAAAAAAAACCAGACTATAGGATGTTACAGTAACAGTCAGAAAGCTAAAGTGGAAATGGACAGGACACATAATTAGAGGAATAGACAAAAGGAGCAAGAAGATCATTCATTGGTTAACAGCAAAATAAGAAAACGAGGCAGACCATCCAAACGCTGGGCCGATGAGATCAAGGCAATGGCAGGCAGTCTGTGGACTAGAATAGCTGGAAATAGGACTATGTGGAAACAGTTGGGAGAGGCCTTTACCAAAGGGCAAACAGATACATAGTGTGAAATATTAAAATAAGTAAAAAAGAAAAAAAAATGTAAAGATTTAATAATATCTGATTAAAGGCTATTATTATTATTACTTCAGTACGGTTACACAGAGTTAGTGTTGTTGTTATCATCATATATGTTTTTAATGATACGTCGTTAATTTTGTACTAAACTTATTCTCATTATTGGAAAGTAAATGTAATTGATTGTTATCAGTTATACGAAGAGTGTTCTTTTCTGACATTGCGGTAGCATACAATCGTACAGCACGCGTCTGGTAAGTGACTAGCGAAGCCTACGAAAGCAACATCAATGGATCTCACATACCAGTTTCCAATCCTTCTAAAACCTAAAAAGTAGGTATTCGATATCTTATAAAACCTAAGGACGGTTCAATACCAATATCGCCACGCGCACGTCGACCTTGTTTGACATTGAAAACTTAACCTTTATTAAAGAACACTATACAGTACCTAATTGGCAAAACCCTGTCTAGAAGATTGTTCCACAATCGGCTAAGGCACAAGAATTATGCTTAACGGCTGAAATAAAAATGGTTTGCCTTCTTACAATGCCTCTTAAGTAAAGCGCAATTCACACAAAGCGAACGCAGGTCAAGACGGGAGTGCGGCGGGTCTAATCCGCTCACCAGCCGCCCCGCGCCCGACCCGTGCACGCTTTCAGTGTGTTAACTTCCATATAAATACAAGAAATTAGACCCACCGCACTCCCGTCCTGACCCGCGCCCGACTCGCCCCCGCTCTCAGCAGAAGCGTGGTTTGTGCGTGTGTTTGTGTATTTCAATGAAGGTATGTGTAGCGTACATTCTTAAAGGCCGGATGAAAATCCTGATAAGGCACCCTGGCCTAAAATTCCGACCCCGATATATCGGAATATGCCATGACGGCTTGGTGAAAATGTCGTAATAACAGCTTTAGTAGATTTTGAAAGATACCGACTAAGTAGGTACCTTTACTATTAATTTCTGTCCTATTAAGCCATAAATAAAATATGTTCACCAAAGCAAAACTACGTGATGATAGTACCAGCTAGTATCATCCTATTATTTTTTATCAAAGACGACATCAGACGCTCTCTGTCCAACAACTAGAGTGTGACGCCATTATGGAAAGAAATTAGGTTAAGCCGTTTAAAATTGTTGACAAAGTTGAGTGACCTGCTCTATGAATTTATGAGTTGATTACATACTTTCTTAGACTTATCTATGGTATTAGAATGTTCAACATTGTTATCATGTAGATAGTGACTAGTGAGTAGTAATTGGAACATTCCATAGATTTTACTATCCCCTTTTTAACTATCGACTAGACACTAGACGAATAGCGCAGGAGTTTGAGTAGACCCGTCACTACTTAAGTCTGATCTACGTCGAGTGTTGGAGTTTCGATCCGCTTATACATACGCAATGTACAACCAAATGTAAAACAAATATCTGTACAATTGTTTTTGCGATTGAGTATATATAAAGCTCCTGCTGTCAATTAGTACATACATAACATTTCTTATTTTTTTTTTGTTGTTAATCTATTATTGTCTCAATTTCCTTCATATCAACATCATGCAGAATAGCCTTATTTAGATTAATTGCTGCGGGAGGGCCCTGGTGACCTGTAATTACAGGCTTTTTAAACCTACTTCAGGCACCAGCCTCTTACAAAGTTAGCTGATTATTGTGCCATCTCTGTTAAAATGGCATTAGAAACTTTTGTGAGAGTGAATAAATAGATTATTATTATTATTAATTAGTTAAATTATTCTACTGTCATTGGTTCGTTGCTTTGAGCATCAATTTTAACTAGGTAATTCTAAATAACAAGGAAACTGGTGATTATAATAGAAAACTCAAATAATTATTGTACAGCTAAATGGATGACACAAACATTTGCTTAACCCATTGTGATTTCAACAATTGTCTCAAAATATTATTTTCGTGCAACGATGGTAACTGTTGCTATTGTTATGATTCTCATAAGAAACTTCCGTGAAATCACCGAAGTCGCCATTTAACTAGAATCTCGAGCGAGATGCATTTCAAAACCACTGTTATGAAAATATGTATTATTTTATTTTATTATTTCCGCTCAGTCCAACATCTTACTTTGTGTGTCATTTGCACAATGTTTTTGATGCAGACTTTCGTAAAACGTTAAACTTAATGTAATATAATTTGAGTGGGTATTTCTTTAATAAGGTTTCATCATCCTCTTGACGTCACAAGTACCTACCAGAGACAACTTATACATACCAACGGTATCCAAACAAAAATATATGTACCTATCTATGACTGATAATTATTTAAAAAAAAAACGACTTAAAAAAAAATCTATTCCATAAAAGACTTATATGGTTTTCTCATGGATGCCATTGTCAGAACTGGACCAAATTGGACCACCCGGGAAGCACTAGCTTTCAAATAAATAAAGAATCATCAAAATCGGTCACCCAGTCGAAAGTTCTGAGGTAACAAACATTAAAAAAAAACAGTCGAATTGAGAACCTCCTCCTTTTTTTAAATTCGGTTAAAAATAACAACAATTATTGAAGTATCTTCTTAGAGTAGTATTATATACAGTATGTACTTTGGTAGATACAATATGATACCTTATTCCATTTTTTAATTAGGACCATTATTCCAATCCAGCAGAAAGCAGCAGTTAAATAGGAATATTCGCATAATGTTACATTGCCTAGGGATGGATAGGAACTGTAATACTCGGGTGACCTTATATTACATACACATATTCGTGCATTAACGCCTGTACCCCCAAAAGGGTTAACAGAGGCTTATTAAACACCAGGTACGAATATCTTAATAAAAACTGTTCCCGGATCCCTCCTATTTCAGGCGCAGTACAGCACACCGTGTGGTTTTAGTCGGTACGATTCCGACACACCGCCCCACCGAAAACCCCGGTGGGGTGACGGTCCGAGGGGGTTTCCACATGGACAAAAAAAAGGCTTACCTTAGGCTGGTGTTTACCAACATTTTGCCAATTATATTTTGGTTCCACTGTTGGAATATAGTGCCGGGGGGCAAGTATATTGCCATCAACCATCAAAAAACAAAAAGATGGAAAATTTGTGAGTGGATTGAATGAAAAAGTTAGTTAAGAATTGAAAGCAATGGAAGTATAATATCTATTGATATTTATTGTACGAATGGATTAGGACGTGTAAGCTCGAGCAGGTCGCGGTTTTATACCTGTAACTCGAACTGGCTGTGGGCGGGAAGTCAGAGCCCTCTTACCAGGGGCGCAACAACGGGGGTGTCTAGGGTGTCCGGACAAGCCCTAAAAACCTGTAGACACCCCCTTCGAGGGTGTCCACATAACCCAGAAGTCGATACGCCGAGGAGTCTGCGGAAAATTGTAATAAAAATGTGAACCGAAATAAATGATCGTAACACCAAATTATTTTAGTAAGCCTTACAATACTTTGAAATACGTCAATAAAGTATTTTGATGATCTTTTTTTTAGTCCTCATGAAAATTTTGGACACAAGACAAAAGAAGGGGTCTTTTTGAGGGTTGTTGCGCCTTTGCCTCTTACCCAAAAAACAATGATGTTGCTAGTGTTCATAGGCACCAGAATTAGTTTTTCCCATCTGATCGGTCAAGTGTTTGTTTGACAGTTTATAGTCGCTATTAATCATAAAAAGTTCCTGTGGTTACCTTACTTATAGCTTGATACGTTAAGCTGTTTTTAAGTTACACCTACGTTGCGGCATTCCAAAGTTGAAATAAAAAGAAATTAATTAAGTACATAAAACATTTTTGTGTTTTTAAAAAAATGTTTTATGTTTTGTTTTAGCATGACGTAAAGTTAACACACAAAAAACATTTAAATATGTAGGTAATTTGTGCTTACGTAATTACAACAAATACTTAATGTTTTATTTCAAATTTACAGATACAATTCTCCTGTGAGCGTTTCTTTTAGGGTTCCGTTCCAAAAAAGGAACCCTTATAGGATCACTTTATTGTCCGTCGGTTTGTTTGTCTGTCAAGACGAACGCGTGGAGGTATCAAGTTGTAATTAAAATGAAAAACTTTTGTCTACGGTCTAAAAAAAATCAAGCTTCTAAGTCAACGCAATAAAAATATTGTATACTAGCTGCGCCCCGCGGTTTCACCCGCGTAAATGCCAATGGAGTGGGAATATCGGAATAAAAAGTAGCCTATGTGTTAATCCAGGTCTCCAACATACCAAGTTTCATCGTAATTGGTTCAGTAGTTTTTGCGTGAAAGAGGAACAAACATCCATACATCCTAACAAAGTTTCACGTTTATAATATTAGTAGGATTTTAACTAATTTTACATCACATAAAAAATTGCGATAACAAACTTATATTTTGCGCTTGAAATTGTTTACTGTGACGTATATCGATAAATGGAGGATTATTTTTAGAATGGCGAAGTTAAGATTGTATATCAATCCGACTTGATCTACATACAAGTTTGTGCAGATCCCGATGCCCGAGTCAGACTCGCACTCCTCCGGTTTTTTATAATATATTTTATTATCAACATTTCGTAAATTAAACACAAAATACTACATATCTATACTAATATTGTAAAGCTAAAGAGTTGGTATGTTAGTTTGTTTGCTTGAACGCGCTAATCTCAGGAACTACTGGTTCGAATGTAAATTTTCTTTTAGTGTTGAGTAGCCCATTTATCGAGGAAGGCTTATAAGCTATATAACATCACGCTACAATAAATAAAAGCGAAGCAGTTATAACTAACGCAGGTGAAACTGCGGGGACGGCTAGTTAATTTTATACTTTATGTAATTACAAATAAGTGTAAGAAACATTATCACAACCACTGATATAAAATATGAAAATCACTAACTACAGTAACTGCCTTGTTCGTACCACTCTTTGCACTCAAGATAATGTTCTGAACTTATTCCTACCCTTTTTATAACACCACTTTTCATTTATCAATCGACCAATACCATTGCGTTACCGGTATACCCAGTCAAAATAATGTCTATTAACTTATTCTTATTAAATAGTGAACCGTGTTATCATCTATTATGGTTTGTCCCTATTTTTAATCATTTAAAAAAGAGTTTTTGATGTGGCGACGACATAAGTAATGTTTTGTATTGATATCTTATCTAAGTGTTAAAGATTGGTTAAATAATAAATAGGTATTAAGTTTTCCTAGTTTACACATACGAAGAACATTGTCAATCCTCTCCACGCATTATTTTGCTACCAGTGGCACTTTCTGCTAATGTATTGAGAACTTTCCCGATAAGTAAAATCGACCTAGAAGGTAAGTCGAAGCATTTTGTGTTATTTCCCTAACCTACAATGTGTATCGTTTATCTATTTCTTTCATCGATAGAAATATATTAATTTCACACTCCACTTACTATCTATACCGCATACACTTTTTGTTACTACACCACACTATCTTCTTTGATTGGATAAAGTAGATAACCGGCAATGTCCGGATTAGGTAGTCCGCAGAAACAAACGGATTGGTTATTTTAGACTCCGCGGTCACAAGTTGTAATAATAATATCTTGTTATTTTGCTCAAGCAAAGCATAGTTAAGAATATATTTTATAAGAATATTTAGGTATAGTGCGAGTAGTGGGATGATAAAAAGATTATATATATAAGACGGCGCAAGTGTGACTCTTATGTGTGGTTATAGTACGAGATCGTCAAAGATTATAAGTTAGATAATATACATACAGGACCATTTTTGTTTCACATAAGGTACATAGGCATATATGTATTTGTGAGGAAATAGATTATTTTTAATTATTTTTATTTTTTGTTTATTTCTTACTATCTATTTATGATTATAGGAATGTAATACCTTGTGTGGAAATTAAATAAATATTTTTCTTGCTTTCTTTCTTTCTTTACGTTGATAAATCGCAAATGGGTTGCCTAACTAAATCGCGTACCGATCAATTAGCGATGCTGTTAAATAATGTAAATTCTGCATCCTTGTCTGTCACATGGAGTGGCGCGCGCCACACTTCTTTGTCACTCTCCACTTCTTCAATAACTGATGAGGGTATGAAATGGATAACGCTTGCTCACCTCTTTATACTTGATAACTTCATAGTCATACTGAGGAGAAAGTGTATAACCTATTGTTATCCAAATCATTGTGTCATATTCTCTCCGCTAATACTCGATTTATAAAAAAACAATCGTGGAAGTTAATTCGAATTTTGTATAATTTAACATCATTGGTACACGATTTAGCTAGGCAACCCGTTTGCAATATTTATCAATGTATATATGTATGTATTATCTACCTTATAATCTTTGTCATCGTCAAGTAACAGGTGAGGCCGTGAGGGTCTACATTTATTATACAGGATCTAGACTTTTATAACATTATGATATTTCAGACTTCAGTAACTATTTTACTATTGGTTATAAAATAGACCACGATGTTCTGGTGGCTTTATTTTAAATACATGAATGCATCAAGAAACCGTTACAAAACGTGCGTAACACTACGACCCAACGTTACAGAAAATATATTAAAGACACACAAAAAAGTTGTTAATTACGGGGTTCTCGCATTCAGTGAACACATGGCGGTCAAACAATGTCATTGTATACTAGATTGTGCAAGCGTGTCGAGTCGGTGTTATCCGTCGGTGGTGCAAGCTGGGTCCATTGTGACTGAACAATAGAGAAAGCCGGTCCGCTAGTATGCACTGGAGCTTAAGCCACGAAGGTAGCGATTTAGCTATTTTATATGAAGCTGTATTCTATGTGGTCTAGAAAGTGACTTAAGAAACCTATAAAATAACATACATGCGACCAAGAAGAAGACAATTGCATTACCAATCTCACTTTTGTGACTATAGATTAGATGTAACGAAAAGGTGGCCTATTTGGCTATTATATTTAAATTTAACTAGTTGGAGAGCCATGCCTCGGCACGTATAGGCCGTCTCGACCGGAGTGATACCACGGCCTCACTGAAAACCGGCGTGAAGCAATGATTGTGTTGTGTTTCGCTGAGTGAGTGAGGTTACCGGAGGCTCTATACCCTACCCCCGTTCCTCCGCCTTAAAGGCCGGCAACACACTTGTGACTCTTGAGTTGCAGGTGTCCATGGGCACCGATAGCTACTTACCATCAGGTGATCCGTCTGTTCGTTTGCCCCTACTAAAAATGAATTGTATATCACTCTGTGGCGTATTTACAAATTTGCCCCTAGTAGGTCATTTAAATTTTACCTCCTTTACCGACCTCTAGTATGATTCGATACCCTAGTTCACAATCATATTAATAACAAATTTTTTGGCAATGCAATTGTAAGTTTATGATTTGTGCACTATCGTCCTAATTACACCACATTTTCCGGATAAATATGAATGTTTTTAATTCCTGTAAGATGTTTACTACTGTACTACTACTGTAATTACTTTAATTTCTGAAAAAAATCTTTCAAATTTGCCGCCCCTACAATCTGCCGCCTTAGGCTTACTCAGCCTGCTGGTAAATCCGCCACTGACATCGCTCATGCCTCGAAAAATCGTACTTTGCAATAGATGTAGACTGTAGTAACAGAAACTTAAGTATATAAGTTTGGATATTATGTTATGTTAACAAAGAGTCTGCAAATAATGCTATAAATCTCCACTGTATATCTAGAAATCACATGGTGCTTGAGCAATACGTAATTAACGTGTTCACCCTAAACACTGACACTCCTTTTCATGAAGAATCGCTGTTTTCATGACTATATTAAGGGCACTGAACAATTTCTATGAATCGGGTTCATTCCATTGTCGTATGGTTTGAAAAAAGCCGCATCCGTGTGTGCATAAACAACTATAATAAAGTATTGTTATTACGTAAACGTAACAGACACAAAATCATAATAAAACGGAAAAGGTTTTTGAATAAACGATTGTTTATAGCCATATTTGCATTGTATTTGTGAGGTATCTTCTACTCCTTTTTTTGCCATTTCTCTTAATATTCTTTATTTTTACTCTAACCATATAAGAGTAAAGATAGAGGAAAGACTATTCCATATTTTCCAATCAGGTTAAAAGCGCGATTTTTCGTGAAAATTGGGACTACCTTATTTAGATTTCTGTAGGATTTTCTCTTAACTTTACAAAACTATATCGTCATAACGTCTTTGTTGGAATAATTTCCGTGTTGGGTTATTGAGAGTCGGTCCTTTTTAGGGAACAGGCGAAGCAAGGCAGAAGATTCTCGCAAATTTAGAAACTATTCTCATTTTGAAACCCACTAGTTTCCTTTTATGGCAAAACTGTCAAAGCATATATAACCCTGTCTACACTATAATTATTTTAAATGAATATTATGTATTTAACTACATTGATAAGGAAAATCAAATGACTTTGAAGGACTAGTAAGGTCATCGTTACGAAGTCAGTGATTTTATCAATGCAATTGAGTTGCATCATCCAAATCAATAGATAACTGAGTGCTTGTATACTCTTTCGGTAACTAATAATAATCTCAGTAATAGCACGCAAATTGACGTACCTACCCGGGATGTTACGGATATGAAATTTCGGATCTGGAGACGGATATATGAATAATGTTATACCAGTTTCGGATACGGGTACGGATATCAAATTAATTCAGATTATCCGATAAATTCAGTTACTTACGGATATTAAATTTTTAAGGCATTCGTTTTTAGGATTTTTAAGGAAAATATAGGTAGATAAGTAAATAATAAAATTCGGCATTATTTCTAGGTTATAATTTGGTAGTAGAATGAGGATCAGTCACGTTTTTTGTTAAGTATGCAGATTTATAGCTATAAAAAAAACATTAAATACTGTGTTTAAATTTTTTTAATCGGATCAAAAATGACCAAGATACAGAGATTTTAGTGCACCAAATTAAAAAACGCTCGCCAGAAAGGCCGTGAACGCTGTGACGTCATTCATCGCGTATCGGCAAAAGTGGCGGGTCGCCTTCGCGTCGCCAGCTTGGTAAGCTTTTAGTCTAGCGCAGTTAGTGCGACAACCTGACGATTGCTGATTTTTCAGATTATTTTTAAAGTGATAATGACGTCAAATAAGTATTGCATTGTCCCAAAATGCAAAAATACAAGTGTTACACCTAATAAGCTTTTTTTGACTGTGCCGAAAGATGCACAAATAATAAAAAAAATGGTGTAAGGTAATGCGGAGAGATGACAAAACTCCTCTGTCATGCCGAAGTGGTTTATAGGTACTGTTGCGACGATTATTTTGACGTAAGTAGGTACCTACAGTATCCTAGCTAGAGTATCTACCTAATATCAGTAGGTACAATATGGTCAACGGGTCTAGTGCTAATCATTCGTACAGTTAGCAGTTTCGATGCGCAGTAGATAATTTAGTATGAAAAAGCTGCACTGCGCATGTCAAACAGCTAAAATTCACGAATAGATCCACTGACCGTATAGAGTATAATATACCTACGTATTGTGCATCGTTTCTATCATTTCTTAATAACATTTGAATTTCCGCGGATAGCTTTGATGTTCGTTCATCCATGCCTAATGCCTACCTACTCAAATAAACAATCGAACACAAGGATATTCGAGCCCAGGGCTGTACTCAGACCACCACCGCGATGTTACAGAGACGATTTTACGAGAGAGATTTGTTCGTGGGAGAGCCATGCTTCGGCCCGTATGGGCCGGCTCGACCAGAGTGATACCACGGCCTCACAGAAAACCGGCCGTGAAGCAATGCTTGCATTGCTTTTTGCCGCGTGAGTGAGGTTACCGGAGGCCCCAACCCTTCCCTCTTCCCTATTCCCGTCCTTCCACTCTTCCCACTCGTTCCCCCTCTCCCCCCTAGTCCCACCTTGAAGGGCGGCAACGCACTTATGACTCTTGAGTTACATGTGCCCATGGGCGGCGGTAGTCATTTACCATTAGGTGACCCGTCTGCTCGTTTGCCCCCTATACCATAAAAAAAATGCCCTGAGCGGGCAGGTGATTTTGTCACGTGATAAACGCGCTCTGTGATTATGTGTGAAAGCGCGCCTGCCGCCCGACGCCCGTTTCTGACTGTTGAGTATTGTTTTATTTGTATCCTCTCCCATTCGGATGAAATGGTCAAACAATAGTTTTCGATATAGTCAACTTCGTGTATAGCTAAAGATTTATCTTGTTCAAACTGAGGGCTCGCTACGCAAAACAAGCATTTTCTTTTTCCTGCGAAAAACATGCTGTTCGGTTTGTGCTTTGCACTTGTTAGAGATAATATTTGAATGATTTAAATAATCCAGAAAATCTCATCCTCAGAACACGCAGTTAAAGTGGGTAAGTAGGTAGTTAGATACCTATTTTAGGTACTTAGTAGGAGTAGGTAGGTATAGACTTACTTACCTTTTCATTTTATCCCTACAAAACCGACCTCCATAATAGGTAGCTACCTACTCGTATCTATTTAGATATCAATAGATACTCACTTTCAATATAAATACTGTTATACTAATAATATAACATCAAATTTTAGTAAAAACTAAATAATTAACTTACCACGACATAAGCGAAATGGTGAATAATCTGAACCAAACTGACCAAACTAGCGATTTTGCACGAGTGTGGGGAGCGATTCGCGACGTGTGACGTCATCATACCAAGCGCAGCTCCGAGCAAGCGTTTCGAAATAGCCGAACAGAAAACATTAATAACTTTGTCATTTCTTGTTGGATTAGAATCATTTAAAAAACGAAATGATCAGAATGTTATAGCGCATACGCTCTTATATTTAGAAATCTAATATTTTGTTATGTGAATGATCCTCGTTATTATAAAATATGTATTTGCATCTTGATGTATGTCATCTTATATATTTTAGTAAAATATATAAAATAAATGATTTAGACTCCACCTCTATCCCCAATTATTCGAAACTTTTATATCGGTTACGGTTACGGTTTCGGATAGATTTTTATTTCGGATATCCGATAGTTTCGGTTATGGTTACGGAGTTCCATAACATCCCTGGTAGCTACCTAGAGATTGACCTGGATTGACCTTTTTGATCATCCACAACTATTTTTTTTAGTGTTCTACTACTAATAATATATTTAAGGAATATAATAATACACAATCATAATTTTCGAAAGGTCTGTTATACTATGCCTAGCTCTTGAACTTATTTAGAACTATGTATAGTTGTAACACAGGTAGGTAAGAAAGTAAGAAGTGAAGTGTTTATAGCTTCGGCTTATATGACACCCATTATACCCATTTATCAAAAAGGTATTGTTTAAGTAAGTATATATTTATTAGGAATACAGTTGAAGGCTGTATTAAGATTGAAACCTTTTATCCGAGTAGGTAACCTTTGCCATACGATTGGAAAAATTATAGTTAGATACTTGTGGACTTTTTTAATGGTTGCCATGAACGTGGGTAGGTAGATACGTATTAATTAGAGATGCGCTGAATAGTGGTTTCACCGAATATTATTCGGTTTAACCTTTACCGAACCGGATATTCGGCCGAATTATTCGGTTTACCATTACATTGTTTTGCCGCGTATAAATGTTGATTTAAAGTTTAAAAATAAATATTGTTTTGAGGTTTAAATTAAATGTTCATTTAAGGTTTAAAATAAATGTTGACTATATTAACTATAGGTTAAGAAATAAACATATTTTCTTTGACTTATAATCCGACTAATATTATAAATGTGTAAGTTTGGATGGATGGATGGATGGATGTTTGTTACTCTTTCACGCAAAAACCACAGAACCGATTGCAATGAAACTCGGTATGTAGATAGCTGGAGACCTGGATTAACGCATAGGCTACTTTTTATCCCGATATTCCCTCGGGATCGGGACTTACGCGGGTGAAACCGCGGAGCGCTGCTAGTATAACATAAATCTTACATAAGAAGTCTTGTCTTTTAGTCTTACACCTTGGCTACATGAGCCAAGAAAATAGAAAAGCTTGAACTGAATATATTCGGCAATAAAACCGAATAATTCGGCCAAATACAAATAGTGGAAAAGATGCCGAATACCGAATACCAAACGAATATTCGGCGCATCTCTAGTATTAATTGTATTGTTATTTTTATGTTATTTTTTCCAAATTGGAGTTTTAATCTAAAATAGACAATGGTAGCAAATTCCTACCTACTTTCATCACATTAATTTGAAGATCAATCATCTTCAATGAGTGTCTCCCTGCCTAGGTCCTAGGGCACTCCATAAATAGACGAAGTGCTCGAGAGTGGTACTCTGGGAAAAGTATTTTTTCTTGTTTTTAGATACTTAGCTAAATTCTTTAGTGCAGAAGTATATGTCCCTTGACTTCTATTAAAAAGCAAAATACGTCCTCCACGTTTCACAATATAAAAAATATTTTCATAAGTAAATACCAGAATATCTACGCATCGTTGCATTATCGCAATGGGCAAAGTAGTCGCCTCGCCACTACGCCACGCGAATGTTGTGTCCACAAATGTCCGGAGTCTGGGTGTTTTTTTGTATCCATTGTTTCAATGTTTGTAAAGTCCCCCGCGACATAGGAATCATTCCTAATTTAAGTTGTCTTTTATATTTTACCCATTTACCCATATATTTTTTCAATAATAATTCATGAAACGTACATTTAATTAAACAGGAAAACGTGAACAATTTATTATAATAGTCACGTTCATACATTATGTGTTCACACAACGATATTTCGTTGAAGTCTTTGCAATAGAGGTTTTCTTTTAGTTACAAAGACATCAACGCATTATTAAACTACTTTTTACTTATAACTTTATCAGTTGGTGTTAATACAAACTAAACTTTACTTCTACTTATAGATACCTATACCTATCTAATGGACTTAAAATTTGAAAAAGTGTAGGCAAGGAATACTTAAACCAAATACTTCGGTGTGAGTTGTTATACTACACAATAACCACTGTTTTATTATAAATATGGAAAACCTATTTCTTGCATGACGTGATGACCTTTTGTCTATTTATTTTCTTATTCGATCTCAAACAACAACGTTCTTTCTACATTTCAACAGAAGATTTTTAGGTTCAAAATTTTAGCAAAATATTTCAAAATTATATGAAAATTATAGGATCTTTTGTACGTACTTACTAGATATTTATATAACCTACTTAGAGGTTAAGGTACCTCCATCACATAATTTTACCAAAGTGGTGTGTAGCTATGTAGGTATCTAACGTATGAGTCAATTACTTTTTATACCTATTTTAAATGTTAAGATGACCTAACATTATGTTCGTACTACTTGAAATAATCATCAGCGTAACATCGACCTTTGACTTAATAAGATTAATTCACATGGTCAATATTACTTTATTGCAACTCTGTTATGGATCAAAGGAAATGTATCAAAATAATTCTGAGGTTCATGATTAATCGTTGCTCCCTTTGAGTCATAAACTGACCAGTCTTGCCTCGGTTGATACTTATTTATAAACTAGTTCTTAAGTGGACGCCACCGCAAAGCGCCGCAGACGAGGCATATTGTTCCGTGTTTACTTAGCTTCAGTGTGCACACAGCTTATAAGGCTTAAAATGTTAGGTAACATAATTTCTAATAGAGGACGCTACTATAGTAGATTTTAAATTTATCAAACAAATCAGATCTTTATATTTTAGATTAATATGTAATACGAGTTGGTATTAAATATTTTTTGTGTTAGTAATTACGGTTGACTGTTAACAAATAATTCAGAAAAATACTTTGGGTATTATAGATCTACTTTTAACCACTAGATGTCACTTCATGTCACTAAGTTTTGACAGTACTATTACGCACCTACACCAATCATCAGTCAGTCATCACAGTTCTCTCGTGAAATCATTCAACCAGCGGGAATTTCTCGATTTTTATAGTTTTCGATCCTTTCAGTGTATTGTGAATTAAGAATAATGTATTTATTATCTCTAGTATCGTAGCCATGTGAATATAGAGTGATCATTCGTGCGAACGTAACACAATGGATGGGTTTAGAACATTCAAAGCAAGGTAATGGGCGATGTTCTTGTAAGACAAAAGAATCGTCCTTCACACATTAGTAGAGCATCGTTGTGCAAACAAGTTGTTATCTGCACGCCGTGTATAGCTAGAGGTGATTATTGAAATGCTAATACGGTTTACACACAGCATGTAAGTACTCCAAGTCGCCAATAATTGCACCTTAGCAAAGGAAACGACGTACCTATTTACTAACTTTTCTTGATCTGGTGGTGGGTTTCTATCGCTTGATGCTGTCACTAGTAATACAAAATATAGTCTAGCTTACTAATTGAATATAGATTGTAATGGCTAACGTAAAGCGTAGATTAAATTCACATAAAAATGAATCTAAAAAGAAGCAGACTATGGGTTGTACAAAAAAAGAATTACGATCGTTGCGATCTGTGATTGACAATCAAATAATGAATGGCATTAAGAGCAGTGAACCAGAGCCTCGAGTCACCAAGAAACGCAAAAATAAAGCAAATAACCTGGATGATAAGATGACGTTATTGACTCCTTATGAAAAATATACATTTTTACATAAACTCACAACTAAGTTGAATCTAAAAAAGACATCCGGTGTTAGAACCACTAGACAATCTAAACAACCTGACATTGATACACCTACACCTGAACTACCAGGTCTTATGAAGACTAAAACAAGTCATCTCAGAAGCACTAAGTATTTAAAAATCATGGATAATGTAATAAAAAATGAATTAGGTATCTCCAATAAACTTAAAAAAACTAATTTATCTTCAAAAATTGGAGTGACCAATAATAATGAAAGTGAAATAATTAACCAAAATAATAAAACTGAGAAATATATTAAATTACCTGACAAAACTCACAAAACCACATCCCAAATTAAGAAAGCTGCGGCTGTGGTTTCTGTAGATGTATCGGGAGCTCCTGAAAATATTCTGCCAGTTCCAGATAAGCCAATTCAACAACAAACTGTAATAGTCAATTTTGCAGATGAACCTAAACAATTGTCACCACCACCACCTCGTAGAAAAGGCAGACCAAAAAAGAATCCAGAAATTAAGAAGACACTGGTAAAACAGAAACGAGTTACTCTAACCAATGGTGTAGTTTACTCACTACCTCTATTTGAATGTGATTATTGCAATAAGTCATTTAACAGGAAACATTCACTAGTGAGACACATCTACCTACATCTTGGCAGGAAGCCACATGCATGTCCAGTTTGCCCAAAAAAGTTCCGCATTCTTAAAAATATGAAAACTCACATGGACCGGGATCATTGTGTTCCTAATGTTGATGAAAATACAGAAACGTATTCTTGCAATATCTGTGACAAACCATTTTTAACTGAAGAAAATTTAAAACTACACCTAACAAGTCATGCCAAAGGTGAAAATTCATTCAAATGTATCTATTGCGACAAAAAATTTTCTTACCAACTGTTGTTAATTCAGCATGAAAAAAAACATTTGGTAACTGGAAAATATCTATGTACATTATGTGATGTAAAGTTTAATTCTCGGGATAAACTGTATGTGCATGTGAAGAGCCATTTGAAACTTATTGATTACATTTGCCAGTATTGTGGCAGAGAATTTTTAAGAGCTAACTCAATGAAGAGGCACGTGCAGACAATGCACAGAGGCCGTACAATACAGTGTCCAATCTGTAACAAAAACCTGAAGGGACATTTAACTGAACATATGCGTACACATGACAACAAGCGTCCACATAAGTGTCCTGACTGCGGTAAACTTTTTGCACAGTCCACTCAGATGAAAGTACACCGTCGTGGCCATACTGGGTTTCGGCCATACTCATGCAGGATATGTGACCGTCCATTCTCTCATTCGAATGCATTGATGTTACATCTTAGACGTCACACTGGTGAGAAACCATTTCCTTGTGCTGAATGCCCTATGTCTTTCTCGCAGTTACCACATATGAAAGCACACATGTCAAAGATACATGGTAAAGTAAACCCATATAAATGTCTGAAATGTTATGACTATTTCAAACTGAAGAAGGACCTTCTTGTTCATAAAAAAACTTGCAATGGTACTGGTATTGATACTGATCTATATGGGGATGAAAGACCATATGGAGATGGCTCACAAGATAATGATGCTGAAATAGTTCCAGTGGAATCCACCATGACGTTGTCTCGAATGAGGTTTCTATTGGCTCTTCTACTGACAATGATTGCTAGCAAAGAAAAACTCAAATATTTAGGTGCGTAAACTTTATTTTTTTTAAAGTTTGTTTACACTACACTCATAAACTGGCACTGTTTTTTTTTTAAGTGTGAAGTACATTGCTTAGTGTGTGTTCGCAATAACTGGAGTCCATACCGGAAGCGTGCACAGTTCATAGTCATTTTTAAATTGGCAAATCTTATAAATATTTACGATTTTGACTTGTAATAATTTCTCGTACATAAGACATCGACGCGTCCACATTCAGTGCGCACATTATCACAGGTCATTGAATTTAATCTTTTAACAAGGTTCTTTATATAACAAATTACGCATTGTCATTGAAAATGCAAGTGCGATCGAAACATATACACTTAGTACACAATATACTGTTATTCACTGGGTTGCGAAACCGTGTGCTGTGCTCCGAATGTATTGTGCTTATGTGATGTGCAGCGACAGTATTTGTTGGCACGATGTCCATTGCATAGCTTATTCATCATGGTTTTTATTCTAGCGAACAGACTTGTCGTTGTATACGACGACAGGGGAGTTACCAGCGAGGTTTTATGAGTAATTATTTCGTGAGTGAGTTCATTTCCCATTGTTGTTAATGTTTGGTGTCGGTCGGTGATGGCGATGTTATTATTAGGTTATTTTGGGAAATGGAATTTGATTTCTAATGTTTGTGGGCTATCGAATCAGGTAATGGTGGTGGCAGGTCTACTTTAAAACTGTAAAAACAAAATGCTTTGTAAATAAGCTCCTTAACTTTGAGAGGAAAAGAATTTACTTATTTTTATTTAACAGGATTCAACAAACGTCTTGTAGATGATTTGCTTGTCGAGTCTTTGGAGGCTATGGACCAAATCCCATGCAAGGACGAGACTATGACTCCGCTAGTGCGTCTCAGGACTAACATTGAGAAGTTGCTAAAAGGTACAGTTCCTCCGGAACAGATGGAGAAGTTCAAGAAGGAGAACAAGTCAACTGAAGAACTCCTCGAGCTGTTAACAAGCGAGAAAGAGAAGTAAGGTAAGTAATTATACCGGCCGCAGCGTATCGCCATCGTTCAACGCGATAAAACTTTCATCCCCATCACCTGAATAATTGGCAATCCACCACTGTGCGGTTCTCCAGAAGTTTTTTGCCTCGCACAACAAATCTCTGGAACAAATATACAAAAAAAAAAAAAAAATTGTCGCCTGCGGTATTTCCGGACCGATACGACCTTCAAACCTTCAAGAAAAGAGCGTACTCCTATCTCAAAGGCCGGCAACGCACTTGTGACTCTTCAGTTGCAGGTGTCCATGGGCGAAGGTACTCACTTACCATCAGGTGACCCGTCTGCTCGTTTGCCCCCTATAATATAAAAAAGAAAAAAAAGAAAAGAAATAGCAACGAGACTAGAAACTATCGGCTATTTTTTTTAAACCATAACTTTTGAAACCATTCTATGTTTCATTATCGTTTAATAATTTTTTATGTTGTTAGCCGCCGAACAAACGATAACACACGTTTTATCAATATTCACTAGGTACATTGAATAACACATACCAGCTATTTATTACGTAAACCCTAAAATCATCTATGCAATACGAAAAGGTCACATTTACTTCTAAATCCGTAAAACTGATGTTTAATATTCTTAAAAAGAAATAAGTTTTTATGTCAGCAAATTAAATAATTACATACTTTTAAATTAAATACTTTTGTGAATATATTCTGCGTAAGGAGGTATTCACAATTGCATCTAAAACTTTTTTTTTAATTAGCACAGATACAATAAGCAAGCTGTATAAATAAATCGGGGTAGGTAACGAAGGTCTATTTATGGCTCTATCCATAAATTATGGTGTAACGATAACACTCAAATGATTAAGTTATAATGAATGAATAAATAAGTATAGTTAAAAAACTGTCTGAGTACATATACTAATATGAGTGAGTCATATGAGTCTGAGTCAGCCTGTGGCCACGGCCAGTGCAACCTGGTCGAAACATCAGGCAATTCAGAGGTATGTAATACCTTTTCGTGATCGCGTTAATTCCCGTATAAATACATAATCCTATAATTTAATTGTAAAAAACAGTGATTTAGCGATAAATGAGTTAGAAAAAAAAGTGATCCAATACTACCTACTCTCCCCTACATAGTTTTTAAGTAGACCTATATAAATTAATATAACTTCTTTCACGTCAGTCAGTATTTGCTAATATTATTGTTGAAGCTATCGGTCACGTATTAAAATGATGAACTGTATATGTTATTATTTATTACACACATTTAGTAGTACAGTGTGTATTATGTAAAGCGACAAAGCTTTCGTGTCAATGTTATCCGTGTTATGTTTGTTATTAGACGTGTGAATTGAGTTGTAAACGTATTACATTCCTCAATGATTTCGCAAACTATCGCGAATATTACATAACAAACCAGCTGAAAATGTCACTCGGTTTTTTCACAGAATCTTTTGCAATTATACCATTTTCAATTAGTGCGATTTAAACACTTTCCGAAATAGTTTTTATGTCCTAGTTTTTTTTTCGTTGTATCGACCTACACAGTTGTGGTCTAAAACATGCAGACGGACTTTACGGGGCTCCTAGAATTGTGCATAACCCTCAAAAAGAGAAAGAGGTATATGCAGTTACACATAGGAGAAAACCACTTTAAAGCTTCTCTGACAGTTAATGACAATCGCAGATGAATTGCCGCCTTTTTTTCTTCTAGATGCTGTTGTTTATTTGATGGTTGCCTCCTTTTCTATATGAATATTAAAAAAAATCGCTGAAAAAATCCACCTTTCAACCCCTTACACCCCTTTTTTCGCATTAAAAAGTCTCAAAATCCTTTCTCAGGCTTTAGACTATCTGTGCACCAAATTTCATTTAAATCGGTTCAGTCGTTTTGGCGTGAAAGGGCGACAGACAGACAGAGTTACTTTCGCATTTATAATATTAGTAAAAATTGGTCTAAAAACTATCTTGGTTTAAAGATATTTTTTACTAGCTAAAGGTCAAATTTATGTTTTGAAGAAATTAATTACGTTTTCGCAGTATATGCATGGCCTCTTAAGATCAATAACGTGGAAGTTAGGTTAGGGTGTCTGTCTATTGAGGCTCTGACCGCCCAGAATAGGGCCCGCCTTTGGCGCCCTCAGAGGGTTATGGCGGTTAGAGCCATACGCGGATACCGCACCGTGTAGACGAAGGCGGCGTGCGCGTTGGCCGGGACTCCCCCGTGGAATTTGGAGGCGGAAGTGCTTGCCGAAGTATATCGGCTAACGGCTGAGTTCCCGGCGGGAAGCGGCAGTCGGCCCCCGCCCGAAGAGGTACGCGAATGGCGTGAGGCCGCTCGCCGAGCCACCATGGCTCGTTGGTCGTCCCGGCTGGAGGCTCCACGTGCTGGCTTTGCCGCCGTGGAGGCGCTCCAGCCGGTCATCGTCGAGTGGGCAGGGTGGCAGCACGGGACCCTTTCCTTCCGACTGACGCAGGTCCTTTCCGGGCACGGTTGCTTCGGGAAGTACCTGCACTCAGTCGCTAGGAGGGAATTGAGTCCCGCCTGTCACCACTGCGACTGCAGTGAGGACTCGGCTCAGCACACGCTGGCGGTTTGCTCCGCCTGGGCGACGCAGCGTCGGGCCCTCATTGCAGTCATCGGAGGGGATCTCTCGCTACCGGCCATCATACGCTCCATGGCCGGTAGCGACAAGAATTTTACCGCGGTCGCGACCTTCTGTGAGGACGTCATCTCGCAGAAGGAGGTGGCGTAAAGGGTCCGGGAGGACGATCTCCACTCGGACCTAATTCGCCGCCGGCGAACCGGGCGGCGGAGGCGCGCTTATCAGCGCCTCATGCCGCCCTGAGTGTGGCCGCTAGTGAATGGGACGGGTTTTCCCCTCCACCCGCTATAGTGGCCCCCCGCGAGGAGGCGGCGTCCGCGTGTGCCTGGACGTCGTCTAATTGAGAGGTTTTTACCCGAAGGTGGAGCCCGCGCTTTTGCGGGCAGGCGCTAGGAGGGTTCCGGATGTCTTAATAAAAGCTGTTCCCGGATCCCTCCTACTTAAGGCGCAGTACGGCACACCGTGTGGTTTTAGTCGGTTCAATTCCGACACACCGCCCCACCGAAAACCCCGGTGGGGTGACGGCCCGAGGGGGTTTCCACACGCACAAAAAAAAAAAGGGTGTCTGTCTATTGCGCTAGGATGGGAACCGGATGTGTTAACAACAGCCGTTCCTGTTTTGAGGCTCATTGGGGCCTTGTGGTATTAGTCGGTTCAATTCCGACACACCGCCCTACCGAAAACCCCGATAGTGGTGACGACCCGTAGGGAATTCTCTGTCTGCAATTCGGTGCCTCAAGTCGTGTGCATATGGATGGAATACTTTTTGAATGATAATGATTAAAAAGTAAGTGGTACATTTCTTAATTTATATTATTTTAATTTTAGGCCCTGTTGGAAAGACTGGGGAAGGCCAGATCTGCGAGGCATCCCACTTATTTTACCTATAAGTATAGTTATAGTAATAATAATAATATTTTAGTTATTTATTATTCATGTTATTATTTACTTTTAAATACATAATCATTAAGTTGTCATATTTAAAAATTTAGGTAAAAATGGGTACAGTACCCAAAACACCAGTGGATACGGCTCCAAAGACAAACTTAAGTTGTCATATTTAAAAATTTAGGTAAAAATGGGTACAGTACCCAAAACACCAGTGGATACGGCTCCAAAGACAAACTTCTTCATTATACATGCCGTATATGTTTCACGGCCTTTCGCATCAGACTCTTGATACAACAATCTAATAAGAATCTATTATTATTAACAATAAAATTACTATTTATAAATTTAATTCATCATGTCAGTTTGACGTTTTATTGGTAGGATAATAATAGGATACAGTTTAATGGGTGGATACCTTTATTTTATAAAAAATATGACTTGCCATTAACAAAGTAATTATCCCAAAGATGATAATTGTGTTGCATTTTTTTTTTGTTATTAATGTTATTAATTAAATTATAACAATGTACCATTCCTGTTTAGAAAGTTTGTGCCATTGTACTAGTGGGGTAAAGGTCTATGACATTGACGTCATTTTCAAGTATCGTTTGCTTCTAACGATTGAGAAGACATGTCTTATAAAATGTATAATACAACAAATAATATAATACATTGTTTGCATGTTTGTAAAGCCATTCCTAATGCGGGAGTTGTATTATAAAAAAAAGAAAGAAAGAAATAAATATGTAATTGGTCTGAAATTCTGTATTAAAGCAAAAAAGAAATGTTTTTTGCTTGTACAGCATGTATTTACTACAAAAATAGTGGGTGTATTAAACAACTCGTGTACATCAGAATGGCTGGTTGCCTGCCTCATTTATCATCGAGGTAGTGATTAAAAATTGCTACCTATTTGCTAATATTTGCTACCTACAATTAAATAATTGCTACCTCATTATTTAAAATAATGTAAGGAATATCAATGTGCCCAGTCATTCTGACGTGAGGTCGGCTGGTCAGCAGTACGTTCGTGTAAAGTCAGTTAAGTCAATAGAAAAACAGTAATTTCCTTATGGATATATTGCCCTTTTTAAGATTTGTAATTCAGGATTTGTCTTGTAAATTTATTAATTTGCTCAAAAATATTTTATTTTTGGCATTCTCATTATATTTAGACCTTTATAATCTATTTATTGGTATATTTAGAGAGTTGTGTGTTTTATTGGTAAACTTATGTTTTTAACTAAATAGAACATGTGACGTAAGTTATTAGATTAAATGGGGTAAGAAATTCCTCTATATTTATATTGTTATAAGCAAACATATACTACTATGACTAAATGGCGAAGTTTAAAAACTTTGTAAAGTTGCCATAATTATTGAGTTAGCGCATATTTGTTAGTTAAATATTCGGTACTGTCACTGTGTGTGTCATATGCAGAAACTAGGTATTTCAACTACCTACCATATTATGTTTACAAAGCAATGTATAATATACGTGACAGTTGTCCACACAATATAAAATACGTTATACGTCTATAACATTTTATAGACAATAGTAGGATAACAAAGGGCATTCGATTAATTTATAAGTGGCCGTCATTATACCCTGCAAGGCCTGCCCGCGTGAACAAAAGGAAATTGTTTTGTTCGGATCATTGAATAAGAAATTTAAAACTGTGACGCATGTGACGTCACGCCTCGATGCGTACGCGCACGTTCGCAATGAAAATCTATTCAAAGGTTTTTTGTTTTGTTTTAATGTGTGCGCACACTGTACACATTACAAATAATCATCTAATAACTTACGTTACTTGTTAAAATGTGTTTTTATACCAAATTTAATTGTTATTCATTTTGTATCAGTGCCATTTGTTGTTGTATTTAAATTATAAATTTTTAACTATCTGAATTTTTAATATTAAGTATACTATAAAAGCGCGTAGAGCTACTTTGTGTGTGTGATATTCGTATCGGTGTGTTGTCGGTATATTAAATGTGATTGTTCTAATTTTAAATATATTGATGTTTAGGCTAATCCACTTACCCACACATAAACATTAGAGTAATGCGTACACGTTAATAGTGAAGTATTTAAACATACCTGTGCGAAATAGTATACGTTATAACTACACACATATTCATAATTAATTTTCCAGTGAGTTTTAATATAAATTTATTTAAAAATACCGACCTATTACGATATTAATAAATATGAGCCTGATTTAGCCGCTTATTGTGCATATATCACTTAGTGTCACTTTTACTAACAGAATCACTACTCAAAATCGATTCCGGATTGTTCTAACATCACTAGCTGAAAAACTTTTCCTCGAATCTCGACAGATCATGTGTGCTTGACAATTTATAATAATTATTTATTTATTATTATCTCGGAAGAAAATAAACTCGTTGGATCGAATAAAGATCGAGAAGAAAATTTGTAAAATTACAGAATAATGAAGTCTAATTTTATTATTTTCTACCCTACTTACTTATAATATAGATCCTGCCTTTATTTAACTACCCTCATACTATTTATATGTCTAAGTTATTAAATAAATAACAATTAGGTTAGATTATGCTGTCAATGTTTTGTTACGGTAAGTAGGGTAGAAACCAATAACATTAAATAATAATTTTGTAATTGTACTAACAACAAATTCACCCTTATATCAAAATGTTTGTCTTTCACGCATGCGATTCATCGAGCTGATGATCTTTAGAGATGTTGATGCATTAGTATAACAAATTATCGAGCACATGATCTATCAAGTTCGTCATTCGAGGGGAGGTTTTCCAGCTAGAGATGTTTAAGGAAAGGCATTCTATTTTGAATAGGGAATTCTTTACCAACTACCACTCGCAAGCCAGGAGTAAGCGCAAGCTGACTGTGACATACCAACGAGGTCGATATACTACAACACTTTCTATTTATTTCACAGGTATGTCAGTCAGTGTAAGCAGCTTTTTTAATTGCTAAATTGACATGGGTTTAGGAGTTCTCTATTAGGTTACGTGTTTGAATCATCAATGATCATGATTGTCTACTTTCATTTTGAAATCAGCTTATGTATGTGTAGAGTGGGGAACAACACGGATCCCGTGTAGGTAATGTCTTCATAGGCGTGTTTGTAGCCAGTATTGTTTTTGTTGTACAAAATTATTATAGAAATTGTTTGAACGTTCAGCCAAAGAAATGTCCACCTTGGGTAATTTATTAGTCAATGATTCTACGTACATTGTAATTATTTTATGTGTGAATCAGTATGTATCTAACTTAGGACAGTATTCGACGTAAATTATAAATTATTTTATTTTAAACAGTTTCCGAATTCTGTCCAAAAGTACCAAAGAATATGTTTAGTGAGTTAACTAACATTGAAATACATAAATGTATCACTTGATTTATTTTGTTTTATTCTTCTCATCGTAACCCTATAATCACTTAGGAACAATTTTTATTATTTTTTATTTATGATATTTTCTTATTGATGGTTTAAGTTTCAAACTTCGTAACTCCAAACTTTTCGATTTTTTATTTTGATGTTATCTAATGTAAAATGCCGTAACGAACACGATGGAATCACTCGTATTTTCTACGTTTTGTTTTTAGATTTTTTTGCTATTTAAAAAAAAACTACTTTGTAAATTCATTACAAATGTTTAAGATAATCCGTAAATCCATTTATTTAATCATGTTATCAGATAATAAATCATAATTAAGTACAACAAACATAAAGGTGCACCCTCACCGGGAGCATTCGCCTGTAATGTAACGTTACACACGATAACATCAGTGAGGGAGGAAAACCGAATTACAGTGCGCAACCTGCAATGTTACAGATTCGAGCATTACATCAGTGAGGGAGGAGAACCAAGCATTACAGTACGCAACCTGTAATGATACCATCTGTAATATTTTGATACAACTTGTAAAACCACCTGTGTTTCGTCAGTTTTGAAATAATTAATGACACCAATATCGTGTCATCTGTTTTTTTACGTAAATAACTATGTCGAATTAATATTTCACACAACGACCGCTTCGTCTGACATAGTGGAATCAACTTGAATCATAAATCAATGTCAAATAATCAATCATAAATGTTACATTACAGGCAAATGCTACCGGGGAGGCAGCACCTTAAGAACAATTAATATTTAAATGTAAATAATACTGTTTTAAAGTTAGTTGTCTTCCTGTAAAATTTAATCAAATGAAGACACGAAGTTAAAATTAAGCTGTTATGTTATATGTGACCTAAGTTCTACCATCAGGCAGTTTTCTCCTTACAGCCCAAGCCACCGCTCCTCACCGTTGGGTTGCGTTTTGGCCGGGTGGCGACTGCATCCACTGCCTCTGAACGAATCAATACAGCGAGGTCGGTTAGAAATTTTTCAGGGCTTTTCTTCCTGGCAGCCCCGATACAGCCACCGTTTGTCTCTGGTTTTGGCCGAATAAATGTCCGTTCCTGAATATTTCCACTATTCCGAAAGAATCCGGTTTATGGAAAAAAGATTGAAGAAAAATATTGTTATTATATACAGAGTGTAAGTGACACCGTACCGAATCCTGAAATAGTGTATTCAGACCATCATTCCGAGTAGTAAATCATTGGAAATTTCTGCCGGAAAATCATTTTTTTTTTGCTTAAAGGTGATATTACTACGAGTAAACAGAACATTTTACCGAAAAAAATAAGTAAATACCGCATACGGCCAAAAACTGCAATGTAAATCATTTATGCAATCAGCTGCTACGACGGCGCCGTGTCACGGCACCACTGTAGAGGAACGGGTGTTATGTCCCTCCAACACAAAGGGAGGATCCTCCGACCAGGCGAGGTGATCATGACTGGCCGGCCGCGGCCCAACGGTTGATGTTAGAAAGTTGTATATGTACTAATCGGCGCAAGAACTCTCATAGCACGATGCAGGATTAGTAGTTACTTCGTAGTACAGCTCGTCTTCGCTAGATGATGTTGTAGTATGTTTTTGCTGTATGTGAAAGTCACCACATGTATAGGTATGTATAAATACAATATAATGAGACGCCAAAGAGCCTTTCTCTACTCAAATTATTACTTAAACATATCTGACTGAGCGACTGATTATGAGATGTGGGCATTCTTTGGAGTTCTTTGCTATGCATATATATGTAGTTACAGTGAGTACATATAATTATATCAAGGAGGCAAATCCCTCAGTGTGAGCGGTTTGCATAGTGTGTAATTTCTAAAACACATCCGCCCAAACACGCTGCTACTCTAATAAATCCGTACCTAAAAATCGTAAGCGCATTATTTGGTTATATACCTACTACGATGGCAAACAAGCACTTGATACTAAACGGTCACAGATACCCATAAACTCTTGCTTATACTAACTTACTTTCATTCTCTCTTTATACTACTAAGGTAGCAAACAAGGATACATCCCAACTGGTAGAAAGCAATTACCTATAAAGCTGTACAGTCCACCTTTCCCAATCGCAGTTCATAGGCACAAAATTAATTAAAAAGTAAACTGTTAACAGCCTATTTTATAATATATATATACATAGTGATAACCTAACGACTAAGCTACTTAAAACCGGTTAAAAAAATTTCAACACACTATGTAGCCGAAAACTTTTGCCAATTTCAGGCAAGCAACTTAGAACGATCCCATACCACGGCTTGACGTAAGGCGTTATGTCGCATTATTAGAATGGGGCGCGATGTAAATTACGCAACCACCCGATGCACCAAGTATAACCACCTAGGACTAGTCTGGAGTTGCCTTCGGGCTCCGCCTAATAACTGGACAATAAGGGAACTGTATCTCACTATTTAAAAAAAAATAGTTACAGCGATTAATCAATACCTACATAAAATTGGGGTGTTAAGTTCTTGGGTTTATAGATAAATGGTGGGGTGACACCGCAGTCATAGGTATGCAGGATACCTACCTATGGTCACAAATTAGGCTACAGTTTATGGATCATATAAGGCACGGCGTGTAATGCAGCGAATACATAACAGCATTGGTCATGACACGTCGGAACCTTTAAAATATAAATTTATGAACGTTTAGAACTGTATAAGAACCTTTTCTCAAAGGTCATATTGCGGCCAATCCTATTAGTTGTGGTCACATTTAGGCACTCGTTAGCTTTTCTCCTCCTCCGTTTTGGCAATGACTGAGAGACAGTTTTCTAGAAACCGCTTAGTCATGGCGCTTTGTTATACTACATATGCAATATATGCCAGGAAAAATTAACTTCGACTGCAGCAGTATACTGCGTAAGCCGTCGCTCAAACTAGAGGAACCCGATGATTCAGTAGTTCCTCTAGTTTGAGCGACGGCTTATACAGTATACTGCTGCAGTCGAAGTTAATTTTTGCACCCACCATCACCACCATCAGCACCACCAGTTGTCACCCACCATCACATGTGATGGTGAGTGGTGACTATGGTGATACAAGATGCACCGGTGTGACTCTGTAGTCAGTTGATAAGCCTCATCTCAGTCTTTTGAATCGTGTGTACCGAAGGTGCGCTCTATTTACCTATGATAGGTACATACACCGATATGGTATACCAATAGAGAACACCGCTTTTTTATTTTGTATTGCTCATATTGTTAGTCGTAATAATATTATATGAATGTAATTGACCTATTATAGAAATATAAGTACCTATTACACACGAACAGTACAATGACAAGCGTAGATCGCTGTAAGCTTAGTGTAGATCTTTAGCAAATTTTTATAATTATTATGAGCAAGGATTTTGTAAATTTCAATAAATACCTACTTTAAGTACCTACTAAGTTATAACATATTTATATTAAAATGTTCTAAGCATAAAATTGAACGCAGCACAACTAACGTCAAGAAACGTCAACGTCATGAAGCACGTCAGTCAGCACGTCAAATTGTTCACTCAAGTCTCGATTATCAAAACATAGGTACCATACAATGCACAAAATGTGATTGTGGAAGTTGTTAGTTTGGAGGCGTATAATAAAATAAAGTAATATTAATTGGATCACAGAAATGGGCACCACCGGTTTATCGATCACGCTGGCTAACAGCATTATCGGAGTGGGCATACTGGCTATGCCTTTTTGCTTTCAACAAGTAAGCCGTTTCCCTTTTCCTCGTTCTATTGTTATAGAAAATTATCGCAACGAATCGCAATTTCTCGCTGACTACAATTGAATAAGGCCTAATTTAAAGCAATTAAAGCATCTTAAACAATTAGATATTATTTCTCTAAACCTTATTATCAGGGAAGTAAGAACTTAATTAGATGTGAGTGAATTTTCATACTTGTTATTTTTTTCAGTGTGGTCTACTACTTGGTGGACTAACTTTATTGTTAATGGGCTTCATGTCAAGGCTATGCTGTTACTTTTTATTGAAATCTGCCCTACTTGCTCGGAGGAGGAATTTTGAGTTTTTAGGTAATATTATTGATATTATATTCCATTGCTATAAAATTGCTAGCCTACTTCTTTTTCGTAGTATAATTTAAAAGCTTTATTATTAACTTTATTTGTCATAATTGAAGGGTTGTAAGTCTAAAGGGTCTAAGTGCCAATTTTATTATTTAGAGATAATAAATCATTTGTCTATGTGTCAGTGTTGGTATGAAAATTTGTTGTTGCATATCCAAAGCCACAGTTATTTTGTTACTTGCTGGAGACTGACATTTGTTTTGAATCAGCTTTCATAGCTTTTTTATTATTTTATTTGTATATTATATTTTTACACATTGGTTGTGCGAGGCAAAAAAAATCTGGAGAACCTGGAGTGGTGGATTAGGTCCCGTCACAACTTTATTTGTGTATGGGTAACATTTTTAAAGAAACAGGCACTTGGATCCCTTTGAATATAATTAGGCTTGAGACTTAGATAGAGTATTTTCGTAAAAATATTGATTTAAGATTTTTTGGCACTTAGACCCTTTAGACTTCGACCCTTCAATTGAGATCTTGAAATTGAATATTACTAAAATATTCAAATACATATTTCACAGCTTTATCAAACACTAGATTCAAACCAATAAAAACTTGTACTATGGTTTCTGGAACATAAATTCTTTTTTTGTACTAACTTTAAACTTTTGCATTCCATGATATAATTATGTATACCTGGTCACAACCTGGTCAAAACGTCAGGCAATTCAGAGGAATGTAATATTTATTTCTTGATTGCATTAATTCCTGTGTATATACATAACTATTTTTTTGGTCATATATACTTTGTTTTAATACTTATATTATAATGTTATAAATACCCAGACCAATTCAAATAAACATAGTCATGCATACTTCAGTAACCACCATCTTCAGTAATTTTTTTAGTTACTTTTGAGATTCTGTTCTCAAAAGTAGTAGTATATACCATAATTTAGTTGTTAACTAACAAGTTTAATAATTACATTTGTTACATAAACTGTATTTCACATTCATTACATCATACATTAAAAAAAGAAAACATTTAATACACAATAATTTTCCTTGATATACACTTGGCATAATATTGGCAAGGAAAAAGTTTAATTCCCACAAAAGCATACAAAATTCACTAGTCTCTGATTATATGTGAGCAAAATTTTGTAATCACTGACTACTTTAAAAGAATATTTTTTTATAACTATTGGTCTTATATACATTTTAGCTTTCTGAACTCTTTCTCCATATAAACTTTAAATATAGCTATAATCTTGCACCCCTCATTGGACAGATATGTTTAAAAAAGGACAACTGGTTTTTTTCCTTCCCATATTAATGTATAGGTTAAAATTTGCACTGGGCAAAAATGAAATTCATTGGCATTGCAATAGAAAACTTAACCAAATACCAAAAAGGCTGTCTTAAAACTGACTCTCAATAGTGGTAAGCACATTTTAGGTCATATATAACATTATCAACGATACAGAGAGCTTTCTCTGCACTCTAACTTATTGTCCTGTTGATTGCACTGTATATACTGTATATACCTGCTATTACTATATACTACATAATTATAGTAATAGCAGGAAGTGCATCTATACCGTTTTGAAAATCTTATTTTGAATGCTAAAACCTTCCTAGGCTAATCGATTTTGAAAGGTGTAAATTCAAAACGAATGTGATAACATCTCTATCACAGATTACAAGGACTAACTACATCTCAGGGCCTAGATATGTTGAGTAGCAAAGTCCTCCAGCATGGTGTGGTTAAAGTTTAATTTGAATACTACAGTTCCGGTATGAGCTTTGCCATCACAAGGATGAAGCGTGTAGTAAACATTGATACCTTTTATTGATTTTTTTAGGGGCATGGCGACATGTATGCAAAATTTCACAATAATCCGTTGAGTAGTTAACGCTTAAAACCATAACACACAAACAAACTCATATTCACATTATTTATTATAATATTAAATTATTGACTGACCACTAACCACTAGACCAACAGTCTAGTGGTTAGTGACCCTGACTGCTGAGCCAGAGGTTGTGGGTTCGATTCCCACCCAGGACAAATAATTGTGTGATGAGCATGATCATTTGTTCTGGGTCTGGGTGTAATTTATCTATAATATGTATGTATTTAGAAATATATAAGTATGTTTATCAGCAGTATGGTTACCATAGTATGGGCTGTGCCTAGTTTGGGATCAGACGGCCGTGTGTGAGATGTGTCAAGTTATTATTATTATTCTTCTACATGCCAGATTATTAAAAAGCTACAAATATATTAGTAACTAATGTATATGTATTTTTTCACTTTGTTATGTAACTATTGAGTTTGTTTTTCAAATAATCTCAATGTCAATAGATTCACTCATAATAAGGAGTTTAGTTTACATTCCTACGGCTATTGTGTTTTTCTTATTGATATTATAGTTACGGCGTACACGCCACATTGTTATTTAAAGACTACTAGTACTTGTCACGAATTACTAATATTCTTGTCCAGCTAAGCTAAATGCTCGGGTTCGAACCCTCAAACATTGAATCGCAAGTCTGGCATCGTAGACATTATGCTACCGCCGTTTAAATTAAATTATTAAGTTTATTAAAATAAATATGTACGTATTTATAAAGAATATGTACTAATAAGTTTCTAAGAATAGGGAAGAATATAACTAGCCCCTTATTTAACTCAAAAAACTTTTTTTCATAGTATATTCTATGAGAAAATAGCTTAATTGAGAAGAACAAATCGAACAAATAAAGTTACTTTTAAGATTTCCCGCTTAAACACTCATCTGCCAAAGGAAAACTCCTTTTTTGATGAGGTCCTGATTAGGTCATTACTACACTATAACTTTTTGTTTTTTAACATAAGGGTCACGCTCGCGATCAATTCCCGCTGACTTCAAGTAAAAATAAATTTCACATGAAATTACGTTATGGTCTTGATCGTAAGACCAATTACTTATTGTTTTATTTGCTACCGCATTAAAGCTATTCCAGAACGTGTCGTAGGCTTCACGAATACATCCAACTATGTCTCTTCATCTCTACTTATTTAGACACCGGTGTTAAAGATTAACTGCTGCTGAAGGACTCAAGACATTTTTATATTTCAACAGAATCGTCTGTTGAGCTCTTTTAACTTTATTAACCCTCACGGAGTTTGTAACGGGTCAAAAAGACTTTCTAATTCAATTTACAATGACACCGTCATGAGTGGAAATCAGAAGTTCTTCACTCAGTTTCAACTTTTTCTACTTTTTAAGGAAGCAACGGGACAATATTTTCGAGATCCATTCAGCAATTGATAATGTTTGACCAGGTATCCACCCTAACGGATCCGTACACACTCAGTACACACGCAAGTATACATTGTGTATATGTGTCGAATTCACCCTGAATATACACCGAGAATTTTTTAAAGTCCCGTGTGCTGGAATTTTTTAAAGTCCAAAAGTTGAAAATTTTTAATCAGACTTGAACGTACCAGCGTATACGTATACCAGCTAAATATACCGCTGAAAAGCCAAAAGAACGAAGAACGCCTGGGGACCGCTTTTTCGTCGGGTTGAGGTTGTAATAAAAATGCAGTATGAAAGTCACTGGCTTGATATATGGTAAATTTGCGTATTACATTAATTAAGTACTTAGAAACCCGTTCGCGTCTAGTTCGTCTTGAGGTATTTTGGTGAATGTGCGTGCGTTCGCCGGCGCCGGCTAGCGGCCAGTGAGTGTGCGCCTGAGGCCGTGTGCGCTCCCCTCTCGTCTCTCCGGTCCCCGCGGCGCCCCGCGGAGTAGTGTGATTCGCAACAGTAGGTAGGAAGGAGTTTACGCTAAGACATATGATATCATCAAGCTTACGAGGTGTATACTGATTTTTTATTTCAATATATTCAAATAACCCAAGTAAAAACTTAAGAATCTAAGAATAATTTTCGTAGATTGAATCAAATTTTTTGCAGGTATAAAGTTGGATTGTTTCACACTTATGAAATACTTTTCGGTCTACGTATTTGTAAGCCTCTAAAAATTTTTCCTAATTGAGATTTCAAAAAAAAATGCGGCCGGATGCACAGCACATACCGCTTACTTCATCTATCCATTTTTTGTGTGGCACTTAGGGCAAATCTTACTCATTCCTCCAAATTTACGGTAGTCTTCTGAGAATAATCGATGTTTGGATCTTAACTGAAAGTCGACCTATTACTGTGAGCGAAAATTCTACTGCGCGCTCTAGATGTCGTCACTTTTGTCTTTCTCTTTGTACCGTGAGCCGCTGTGAACGGGCGGTCAGTGTTCGATTCTCTCGTCGGGCGGGCCTGCAACGTCCTAAAATGTTGTGCACTGGAACTTTGTGACCGCTCTATGCTCGATTCCCTCACGCGTGTTTGCAAGGTCCTAATTTTGTGCAGTAAGATGTTGCGTGCGCTCAGTGCTCAATTCCCTGTCCCAAACCTGTGACGTTCTAGCAGTTTGTTTGCTTACTCGCTGCGAACGTTCGACGCTAGTAGAGACTAAATGCGTCGTATTGGAGAGTCTCCCTCTGAGGGAGAGGATCGTCTTACAAGTCACATAGAGTAAGCGTCGCAGAGTCACAGAAATACTATAGTCACAGAGAGTATGACGCCCGATACTCTCTGTGACTTGTAAGACGATCCTCTCCCTCAGAGGAAGACTCTCCAATACGACGCATTTTGGCTGCCCTACACTGAGATCTCTTTTTAGAAAGTTGTAACCTTCTTCTAGGTATATTAGTAGGTATCTATTGTAAACGATTAAATTTGGTAAAATCAAGTGGTTAAGCGTTTTGTAAATATAGGCAGGTATATACAGGTTATAGAAATGCTAAAAGATAAAAATTGAATAGCTTCTACTGTAACTATATTGTAATGAGGTAATAAGTAAAAGTAGTAATTCTGAGAAGAACTTTTTAACATAAATATAGCTCTAAAAATAATTTTTCGAAATATTTGTAGCTCTCAAAATAACTTTTTAAATTGAATAAATTCGTATATGCAAAATTGTAGTTGTGATAAGAACTCTTTAACATAAATGTACATCTAAAAATAAGCTTTTCAGATAGCAGAACCGCGATCAAGCGCCACTCTAATTTTATACGTATTAACGATTATATATATTTTTCATCATCTCCTAAACTATGCGTTTAAATAAGTTGTTGTAAACGATAATGTTTATCTACGTAAGATTATTTTGATGATAAAATAAGTTTTCTTTTTGTAAGGATTAATATGCTATGTCTAATAATGACGATTGAAAATCACGTTTTAATTTTTACATTATTTTCGACAGAAAATGCGTTATTGTGGCTTATTTATAAGAGATACGTATATGGTACCGCGGCTTTTTTTTAGATCTACTAAAGACCAACACTTTTGTAATACATAGTTTTATGTATGACTGACCATTCAGTCACCGCACGCGGATAAAGCAGCACGGAAGCGCTTAATCTTCTGGCTGGCATCACGAATACCATTATTTCAGGCTGAAATCTTAGAATTACTGGAATAAAATATATGTTACTCGCTTTCTATAGGTGAAAGAATTTTTAAAATCGGTCCAGTACTTTCGGAGCCTATCCATTACAAACAAACTGAAAATAAAATCAAATCTTTCCTCTCTATAATATTAGTGTAGATATTGCTCTACAAATATTTACTTAAATAATGTATATGTTTATATTATGCACGGATGGCGCAATGGTTTAAGTGCTCCCCTCGCCACTACAACACACCGAATATAGCGGGTTCACGGGAAAAAAAAAAAGGTGTAATCCAGAAATAGTTGTCCCGAGTCTGTGTGTTCCTTGTGTTCGTTAGTACCTCCTTTCCAAAGAAAAAAGAATAATTGCAATCGGAATAGGCGTTATTGAATTACAACGAATTACACATTTTGACTTTCATCCCCTCTCAAGGAAACCGTCTTGAATTTCGGGATAAAAAGTATCCTATGTCGACTTCGTAGTAGCAACTCAAATCATGCCAAGTTTTATTTAAATCCGTTCTTTAGTTTCAGCGTGCGGGCATGATACAGGCAGATAGACAGACAAAAATGAAAAAGAAAATGCGTTTGGCTTCAGTATCGATTATAGAGCCCCCAAAAAAAAAAATCTATACATCTTCAATGTACAGAATTGGACCTGTTACAATTTTTTTATAAGTATAGATGCTAGGTCGCTAAGCGCTACTACTACTACTATCAATATGATAGGCTTAACAGGTATTACCGGTTATCGATATAAACAAGTATTACCGGTTATCGATATTAAATATAAGATGTGTGCGTAGGCTCCTGTGTTGCAAGCGACCATAGGTTGCTGTTAACTCTTACCTTTGCTGGTTGCTTTCTTCCATGACGAAATAGCTTCCGTCAACAATCTTTCACTGCATCCTATCACCAAAAATACTAAAAGAAAAGAGTTCTATTACATATTGTGACTGAAATTATGTCATGCAGCGGTAGAGCATTGACTGCCATGTCAATCGCAAGTTCTATTCTCGCTCAGTGCAAATATTTTTATGCATGAATATGTCTATTCGCATTGTTTCCAGTGCTTAGTGCTTCTAGGCATAATATTTATGTTTATTAGAAACTATACGGTTTTACTCACGTTTGTATTTCGGGGATGCCCGACTAGTTTCGGACCCGACGGGGGCCCTTTTTCAAGGAGTGAAACGTCCTGCCGCGACGGTGTTAGGCGTCACAACAACGTCCCAATACGAACGTGAGTAAAACCGTTTAGTTTCTAATAAACATGAATACCACTCACGAAAGTTTTTATTGTAATAATATTTATGTACTAAAAATGCATTTAAGTACGTATATCGGTGTTCTAGACCCCAGAGACCAGGTCTTCTTTTTACATTTTTCTTTTAAATACAACTCCCGCATTAGGAATGACTCCTGTGTCGCGGGCGGACAAAACATACAAACAACGGACACAAAGAACACCCAGACTTAGGGTGGGAATCGAACCCACGACCTATGGCGTAGCAGTCAGGGTCACTAACCACTAGGCCAACAGGCCACTCAAGTTAAGTCAGTCAATAAAAAAATATTATATTAGTTACCCGGCCACGCGTTGCTGTTGCTAGGTAATTTGCAAAAAAAAGGAACATTGTGCAAAATTTCATTAAAATCGGTTCATTAGTTTGAAAGTTCATCGCGAACAAACAACGTGACACGATATTTATATAAATATATAGATTACTGCCAGCAGCGCCCCGGGGTTTCACCCGCGTAAGTCCCGATCCAGTGGGAATTTCGAGATAAAAAGTAGCCTACGCGTTAATCCAGGTCTCCAACTATCTACATACCAAGTTTCATCGCAATTGTTTCAGTGGTTTTTGCGTGAAAGAGTCACAAACATCCATCCATCCATCCATCCATTCATTTGCTGAAACTGCCTGACGCGTCAGTTACATCAAAACGAGCTCGGTATTCCGTACATATTACTAATTACTTTGCAGCTTTCCACGTGTTCGGCTCAGCTGGCAAAATGGCGGTGGAACTCGGAATCATTGGGTTTCTAATGGGCACCTGCATAGCGTACTTTGTTGTGGTTGGTGATCTTGGACCGCAGATTGTTGCCAAAATGTTCAACATCAACCAGAGTGATATCTTGAGGTAACAGAATTTTCTTATACACATATAAATACATCTGTATTTACCCATCGTTTAACCCATCTGGGTTTAGGTATGTTATGGTTGTATCCTTAAAATATGGGTAACGTGTATTGTTCGTATGTAAGGTAATATTTAAAAAAACCGGCCAAATGCGAGTCGGACTCGATCATGAAAGGTTCCGCACCATCATACAAGATTTAATACTATGTAGGTACTTTTATTATTATATATTTCTAGTTAATAAAACAATACAAACTCTGTAAGCATTTCAAGCGTCTAATTGTTACCATTATTAAGATCAAGCACAAAAAAAAACAAAAAAAGGCTAGCGAGTAGGGGAGCCCCACCACTGGAAACGTGTATAAAAATACATTTTTTTTTTATTATTTATTGTTATAGCGGCAACAGAAATACACATTCTGAGAAAATTTCAAAAGTCTACCTATTACGGATCATAAGATACAGCCCGCTGACGGACAGACGGACAGCGGAGGCTTAGTAATTGGGTCCCGTTGGTTACCCTTTAGGTACGGAACCATAAAAAGAAAAGCTCCTTTAATTCAAATATTTAATAGAAAGTAAATTTATGTCTTTCCTGGTCTTTAATTCTAAATAAAAAGATGGATATAAATGCATACGCGTCAAGGCAATGTGAGTTAGATCTTCATTTATGCACGTGCAACAAAATACTTACATTTACAAAGTACACTGACGCACGTTTATTATGAATAAATATGTAATAGTTTTACAAAACATAGGCTGTATCTAATCGAACAAGTTCTGCATACCTCATCAAGTGTAGTAAGCGAGAAGAATCTACGTGATAATCTAAAAGTATAAATAGTGATGAAATGCTGGTTCGTTGAAAACTTATCGGCAAACATCCAGTGGAGAAAATCTTACAGCGTATCATTTGAAAACTTCATAAACGATTTTGCTAATTTATCATGTAAAATTTTCGTTACAGTACAAAAAAAAGTTTTTATAAAGAATAAAAATTGGAAAGGTGGTCCGGGTAATTGGAAAAAACTAAACGTACTTTTTAGGGTTCCGTTCCTCAAAAGGAACCCTTATAGGATCGCTTTATTGTCCGTATGTTTGTCTGTCTGCCAAGACCCTTTTTCTCAGGAATCCGTGAACGTATTAAGTTGTAATTAATACCAAAAACATAAGTCTGCGGTCCTTTGAAGCTGTAAAAAATCAAGCTTCTAAGTCAACGCAATCATAAGATATGGCCAATCGTGCAATCGGTAAAGTGGTACCCGTGGGGGTTGCCACACGTAAAAAAAAAGGTAAATCAAAACCTATAGGTAATTCTCATTGACCTACAATCATGAAATTTGGTAAGAAGCAACGTCTTACAGCACAAGTAAAGGAAAAAATCCGAAAGTCGTTAATTTGTTGTTGTATCTGTCTGTGTGTCTTTCAACACCCTTTCCTCAGGACCACGTGGAGGCATCAAGTTGAAATTAACATCAAATACTTGTGCTGTCAGACGTTCATGATGATGAAGGTCTAACAACACAAGTAAAGGAAAAAATCCGAAAGTCGTTAATTTGTTGTTATGTCACATAAAAAATAGTTTTTGTGATTACAAATTTATATTTTGCGTTTGGATTGTTGACTTCTCGTACATCGCAACCGCATAGTTAAGTTAGTCTTTCGAAAAAGACGGGTAAAAGTCTTCGAGAATTCATTCCCGAGATGGACGCACTATCTACATACAAGTTTGTTTGCTTACGGAACCCTTGGTGCACGAGTCAGACTCGCACTTGCCCGGTTTTTTTCTATGGGATTTATATGATCATAAACAGATTTATTGAAATTTGAACATGGCAACGTCTGTCTAGTAACCTTGTATCTTATAAATAAATTATGTTTTCAGAACGTCAATAATGGTTATTGTTTCGCTAGTATGTGTTCTACCGCTGGGTCTGCTTAGAAATGTGGACAGTCTGAGCAACGTGAGTGCAGCCACAATCTGTTTCTACATCTGTTTAGTTATGAAGGTTAGTTAAAGTATTATACTTATATACAGGGTGTTACAGAAAGGTGTGGTCAAATTTTAGGAGCGTTATATGTAGATCTAACGCTTTTCCAAATAACACATTATGAATTTTCATGTCAATTTCTTCAGAAAAATCTCGACATTCCATCAACATTCTTGGTATTAAATACCTACAGTTTCATTCATTTCAGCCCTCTCATACGAAATATTAGGTTTATCTGTCAATTTTCAAGTTTAATTTTTCTTTAGTTTAGTTTTTTAAGATTTCTGAAAAATTATTGTTATTAAAAATTTACGTTATTCACGAGGGCTACTATACGACCCTAAAATATGATCACACCTTTCTGTAACATCCTGTATATATGCTCAGGTGCAAATCGGGGGTGAGGGTAGGGCAGGACAGGACCTCTTAGCTTACGTAGTATTAAAATTTTGAATTTCAAAATAAATAATATTTTAATTTTGAATTTTTCGACAAATTAAACTTTGCCAACTCCATGGCCCTATAAAATAAATGTTCCCCGCCTGGGCAAAAATTGGGTACGCCAATGTATATGCTGTTCTCTGCTGTGTCACTCGCGTTAAATTTTGATTCATGTTTTCCTACTGTTTCACAGATTGGTTGACGTTTATGGCTAATTATCTATCTCAATCTTGTTACTTTAAACGAGCAATTCTTGTATGTATGTATTTATACTTCGGGTATATTGGAAACCGCTTTAAACATTTTGATGAAATTTTGTATACAGAAACAGTTTTGCATTTTAAGTTCAACTGCATAGTTGTATTTCCCGTAAAGTTACCCGGTCTCCCAGGTACTAAACATTATACCCAACGGAAAAATATTATTTGATTAGATATCGAATAAAATCGCACTACTAAGTCCTGATATTATTGCGTTCAATGAAACATTGAACAAAATGAGTGTACCTATACTATTTTTTGCGAAATACTAATCGGAGTGTTAAATCCTGATACTATTGCGTATTAATAAGTAACTAACTAATTTATTAACTCTATCAATTAAATATGATGATATTAAAAAAAATACTAAACTTTTTATTAGTTAACATTACAATCAACTTGTTATCTAGAGAATATTATATTTTTTTCTCTTATCTGATAAATAAAAGATATTAAGGAGTACTAAACTTTGTGGATGAATTCTACTCAATGTGCATGATTGAAAATTAGGAAGTTTTCATTTAAAATAGTAGATGGAATGTTGTTTCTCGGTTGATAAATACATAAACTCTTAATTTATCACTGGATAACATACATAGCCGGTAATATTAAAGGGATAGACAAAGGTATATTAAATATTTGACCAGCCTGTTGGTCTAGTGGTTAGTGACCCTGACTGCTAAGCCAGAGGTCGTGGGTTCGATTCCCACTCAGGACAAATAATTGTGTGATGAGCATGATCATTTGTTCTGTGTCTGGGTGTAATTTATCTATAATATGTATGTATTTAGAAATATATAAGTATGTTTATCAGCAGTCTGGTTGCCATAGTACAGGCTCTGCCTAGTTTGGGATCAGACGGCCGTGTGTGAGATGTGTGTAGTTATTATTATTATAAACACCCACATTTTGCCAACTATCATTTCGACGGCGACCGCCGGCGTCGTCGACTATTTGTAATAAGAAAAATTACACGTTAGTTTATTTGGGAGTTATTTTCACATTTTTATTGAATGCTGTTGCAACTAAAAACAGACCTAGGAGATTTCAACAAAATATTCGAATAGTGGCTTTAAATTCAAAACGCAAAAAAAAGTATTTCTCGAAAAATGGCAAGAGGTATTGGCACTTCACCGTCGATATATACCGTCTACGTCCCCTGTACTAAGTACAGGGGACGTGGATTGTACAGATTGTACAAATTGAACCGTTAACCTCCGACTCGCAACATTAATATCTCTGATAGTAGCGAGGGGTTTCTTGTTACCCTGTAACCTATTAACCCATGTGTGGTGTTTGTTCGTAATATAAATATCCAAGTTCATTTATTAACAGGTGATAACGGAAGCTGCGTCTCAACTGATGACGAGCGACTGGCACCGGCGCGTGGAGATGTGGCGGCCGGCCGGCCTGCTGCAGTGTGTACCCATCATCTCAATGGCACTCTTCTGTCAAACGTAATGAATTATACACCATATCTATATACTATCCATTGGTGAAAACCGTATGAAAATCCGTTCAGTACTTTTGGAGTTTATCGTGTTCAAACAGACAGGAAATTGTGTTAGAATGTTTATTACTCAAACGCCGTCAAAGATCCCTGGATTAACACATGGCTACATATTATGCCGGTAAAACTTTTTCGTGGAATAATACTGCAAAAAAAAAACACTTTCCTTGCAGACGAAGTACCAGGCTTAAGCTAGCTAATTTGGTACACGGATAGATTGTTTTCTGGATTATTAAAGGGCCAGTAATTTAATAATGATAACTAAAGCAATCAGTCAGCCAGTCTTTTAGAATTACGGTAACAAATAATACCATAATAATAACTTCACACATCTCACACACGGCCGTCTGATCCCGAACTAGGTAGAGCCTGTACTATGGAAACCAGACTGCTGATAAAAATACTTATATATTTCTAAATACATACATATTATAGATAAATTACGCCCAGATACAGAACAAGTGATCATGCTCATCACACAATTATTTTTCCTAGGTGGGAATCGAACCCACGATCTCTGGCTCAACAATCAGGGTCACTAACCACTAGACCAACATACCAGTAGTCAAAGTCAAATAATTAAACATACCATGAAAAAATAAAAACGCCTGAGGTGTCTTTGAGACACATTGTAAAAAAATATAATAAAAATTTACCCGAACTAATATGTGGATAATTAGTAAACGACCAACATAAAATAACGTTAGTATGGCGCAGAATCCACAGATGGCGTAAATAAAAAAAAACTCGCCCTAAGCATTTTTCGTTGCGCTAACACTTTTCTCCGCCTAGCCTCCGTCCGCGCGAGAGTCTGAAGTATAACTGATATATAAAGTAGTATATAATGTAGTAGTATATAGTTTGAAATATAATATTAGTAGGATGATAAAAAGTACAATTTGTTAATATTGTTTCTTTCTTTCGTTCTTTTAAAGATATTAAAGTAGAAAATATAACATCGATGTTGGTCATCTGCGAAGGTCAAAAACTAGCCTTAATAATTCTTTAAAAAAAAAACCGACTTCAAAACAAAAACTATTCCATAAAAGACACATATGGTTTTCTCATGGATGCCATTGTCAGAACTGGACCAAATTGAAATGGGTCCACACGGGAAGCACCAGCTTTCAAATAAAAAAAGAATCATCAACATCGGTTTACCCAGTCGAAAGTTCTGAGGTAACAAACATAAAAAAAACAGTTGAATTGAGAACCTGCTCCTTTTTTGAAGTCGGTTAAAAACACACGACAACTTTTATAGACAACAGTTCTTAACAAAGACATGCACTCATCTTCTAACAGACTCATGATCACATTTCAAAATAAGAACAAATCAAAATCAAAATTTAAACGCTTGATTAAAAAATGGACCAAAAATAAAAATAGTTCGCTTTAACATAAACCCTAGCCCCCACTTCTCTTATCGCACCAAGACGTTCGAAACCTGCTCATATTAATAAATTAAAAAACCTTTCACTCAACCTCTGCTCTGCAGTCAACGGTACAGTACATACGCTATCTGACCTATTAAAGCGTTTTGGTGCGATATAGAGATCAGACCGCTTAAGTTTGAAAATATAAACGATTACTTATGAATGAGGATTAGCTTAACCCCCCCCCTCCTCCACACAAGCATTTATAAAACGGCTGTATTAATGAATAACGGATAATACTCAAAGATTTTTCTCCTGTAAGTGTACAATGATATATTTTAATATGTTTTGTTTTGCCTGTTCCAGACAGCTTTTCGAGATATTCGAATCCCTACCAACGCTGTCGTTAGAGAAGATGAACTTGGTGACTAAAAATGCGATTAACATATGTACCGTAGTGTATTTCACTCTCGGAGTTTTCGGATACATTGCGTTTTGCTCACAGGGTATATCAGGTATGTACATAAAATTATACATACATACACTCATGGAACAGGGGGCAAGCCAACTGCCGTGAACTGTGCACTTTGAGCATTTTATGTGCGAGAGCCACGCTTCGGCACGTATGGGCCGGCTCGACTCCGCTCGATACCACGGCCTCACAGAAAACCGGTAGTGAAGCAATGCTTGCATTGCATTTCGCCGCGTGAGTGAGGTTACCGGTTCCCACTCTTCTCCCCCTCCCCCTCTTCTCCTACTACTACCTTAAAGGGCGGCAATGCACTTGTGACTCTCTAGTTACAAGTGCCGATGGGCGGCGGTAGTCATTTACCATCAAGTGACCGTCTGCTCGTTTGCCCCCTATATCATAAAAATAAAAAAAAATTAAGATGGGAAAATTGTGTAGTAGGTAGGTAAAAATGGACGGTAATGGAAGGGAAGGGATATTGCTTGTACGGATGGGTTGGAGAGTGTAATTCATAACTTGAGCATGTGAGAGTCGCACACCTGCACATACCGGCCGGGAAGGCACAGTCTGCTTGACTCTTTATACTTTAATTCGTATATACAATTACATTATATCAGTGGCAAGGGATAACAATATAATTCTTTAAAAAAAAACCGACTAAAAAAAAAAGTATTAAAACTTATATGGTTTTCTCATGGATGCCATTGTCTGAACTGGAACTGAAATGGGAACACACGGAAAGCACCAGCTTTCAAATAAAAAAAGAATCATCAAAATCGGTTTACCCAGTCGAAAGTTCTGAGGTAAACCTCCTTCTTTTTTGAAGTCGGTTAAAAAAGTGCAAATAGGAACTTACGCGGCTGAAACCGCGGGGCGCAACTAGTGTATGATTAATTATTTATGATAGTTTCGGAATTGTTACGAGTTTCACTCCTACTAAATTCCAAGAGCTAAATATTAAACTTAAATGAGCCATTATTCGGTTCTTCTCTATTATCATCAAGAGTGCTTTCAAAGAGTGTGATTTTTTTTACGAATATTTATATTTTATGTACAATACTGAGAAAGAGGCTCAATTAATAAAATCTGTTATTATTTTTTATTAGGGCTATTATGAGAGAATTTTACATTAGTTAACCATTTTCATAAGAGAGCCAATGATTAATTCAGTTTTAATTTTTGTTTGCAGGCAACATATTAATGAGCCTTAGTCCCACGATGGCCAGTGACGTCATAAAACTTGGGTTCGTGATGTCAGTGGCGTTTAGTTTCCCGCTCATTATCTTCCCCTGCAGAGCCAGTCTGTACTCTTTCTTGTATAAAAAGGTATGGTATTTGCAGTGGCGTAGCGTGCCTTGGAGGGGCCCTGTATCAAAATTAGTTGGGGGGCCCAAATGAAGGGATTTCTCACAAAAGAAACAAAAATGCTTTAAACGGGGGAATCCCGCAATAACCGATGTAGGATGTTGCCAACTTTTGGGCGCATGCTTAACCCGGGAAAAAAGAGATTCCTTTTTTGACTTCAGTCATTTCTGAAGTGAAAACTCTATAGGCACGTATGACAGTTTTTTTTTATATGTTTTTTCTCGGGAAGCACGAGATTAAGTGACATTGTGGATAACATTTTACTAATTTTTGCTCATACACGTTAGGGGCCTCTGTAGCCCGGGGACCGGGGGCCTGTAAATAGTTAGCTTCATCTTCATAGAATATTAGATGAGACCGCAATCTGTGGGGGAACCTAAGCCTAGTTGGGGCTGCTGTCTCCCAATATTTGTTAAGTCTGTTCAAAACTCGGGAAAATAAAATTGTTTGGGTAAATTTAAGTGGGGTAAATTGGGTGGGTTTGTTTATTACGCCTTAACTGCTCAACCAATCATCATGAAATTGGTAACACGTTGTCAGGAGTACAGAAAATAATATAAGGGTACCGTTCTTCCAGAATAAGATTATTCCCAAAGCATAGAAAAATAATTTTTTGATGGTCGTAATGGCACTAACGTTATACCCGTTGGCAGGTGCACTCCTCCCACCACGACCACATCATCAACCACTCGATCCCAGAGACGACGTTCCGCTGCATCACCGTGGCGATCATCGCAGTGGCTCTGTTCGTGAGCGTGCTCATTCCCAACATTGAGCTGGTGCTGGGACTCGTGGGGTCCACTATCGGGGTCCTCATCTGTGTTGTGTTCCCCGCGGCCTGTTTCGTCAATGTCACCTATAAGAATACTAATGAAAGGGTGCTAGCGAAGGTGAGTTATTATTTATACTAATTTGATGTTTTTTTGCCACCAAACTGCTAATGTACGGTTGCGAAATGCAAAGATAATAAACACAATATATTATTTTACTTTTTTTTTTGCAAATTTTACAAAACTTTTATTAATTATTTACGGACGAAAATTTGTAAACCTACCAATCTTTGTAGGTTTACAATTTTTATTTTACTAATTTTGCTTAGCTACATATATTTATAACAACCAGACAAAATTGATATGAAGCTTAATATTGAACATACAGTTAAACCAGATTGCGCAAGGTGATATTTTTCCATACTTCAGGGCAATATTTTTACTACATTGTTTGTTATTGTATATCCAAATATATCCAAACTCATCTTAGGTAAGTTAGTAATTTCAAATACTCTTTTTTTCAGGGTATCTTATTCCTAGGTCTTATTATAATGGTTTTGGGCACGTACGCAAATTTAGAAGCCGCCGGAGAGAACAGCAAAGTAGACCGATACGACGACAAATACACACAAGAGAAAATTGACAAGATTGTTGAGGACTTCTTTGAAAAGCGGGACAAAGATGGTGAGGGATTATTAAATTTAGTAGAACGTACCTTCACACTGCAGAAGACTACATTACTAACTTATAAATAGGGTCAATGAGAAGGAGATAGCGATTGACACCGCACGAGTGACATATCTGATGTTGTGAGCACCTATTAATGCTTGCAGCCTCTGCCTATAAGGCGGCCCGACGAGCCATGTTCTTATTTTGCTAGCTTTAGTAATACCTAAACCAGTTAGTTACTATTTTTTAACTTCCCAGGTATTCTTGTAGACCTAACCTTTACTATATGAATAAAGAATAAGCAGATAATTTAACAATAGTTATTAATTTACAGGAGTATACCTGAAACCAGAACCTATCGAGATCCACAACAATATCCCACTCAACAATGAGAAAATAAAAGACTCTGAAGTACAACCACCTAACCCAGTGCCTCCTGAATCACAATCCAATGAGAAAATAGCTGCACAAAAGCTCGAAGTACTCAAATATGAAGAAAAGAAAGTGGAACCGATACCTGTTATGAAAGAAATGCTAAAGAAAGTCTCCCAAACTCATCCGAAGAATCTTAGGACTAAATTAGACGAAAAAATAAATGGAGTTGATAAACCTGAACTTCAAAAGCCAACAGAAACTAAGCTACAATCAAATGAAGAGAAAAATGACATGTTAAAACAACAAAAGCTTATTGAAACAATCAAACAACATGGCGAAGAACAGAAGGAACTGATGAAGGAACAAAAAGAGATTCTAGATGAAATAATTAAGACTAAAAAAGAGTTGGAACATAATAAAAATGAAGCAGACACGAAGGAAGCTAAGAAAATTGCTATGGAGAGTATAAAACAGATTGCAAATATGGCTATACAAAGTTTAGGTGGTGCTTCTGAAAAGCCTGTTCAAATAGACGAAAAGAAAGAGGATCGTTTAGAGAAACTAACGAATGAAGCTGTACAAGAAATAGCTAAAAAAGCTGTAGAAACCATTGAAGCCATTAAGGAGATTAAAGAAAATCCCGAACCGTCAAAATTGGCTAAGGATGCCAGTATACAAAATATTGTGCCTGCACAAGCTAACAATGCTGGTGATCTAGTTCAAAGCCATCAGAACGTACAACCACCGGTGAATTCGCCGAATATGAATCCACAGATAAATTTGCAAAATGGTCAGCCTCAAATAAATTCACAAGATTACCCTAAAAATATCAAACCTCGCGCTATCAATCTTACAAGTAATCAACAACAGGGCGGTGCACCTTTAAATATTCAGCCGGAAGCCGTTAATCCTCAAAATGTTCAACCACAAGTGAATATCCAGCATCAAGCAGTCAATTCTCAAATACCACAAAACTTGAACAATCCTCAAAATTTGGCTAATATTGTTAATCCTCCGGTTTATATCCCACAAAATAAACCCGCAAATATACAAGAAGACAAAGTACCAATCAATGCACAGGTTAGACACATACAAAATAAGGCACCTATAAATCTTCAAACAAATAAAGAATCTAAAGCAGTTGATAATGAAGTAATACAATTATCTAAAGTACAAATACCAGCACAAATACAAGGTAAAGACGAAATTCATTCGCATTCCCCCGACGAACCACAGTCTTACAAGCTTGGCGAAGACGCACAAGTCAAAAACCCTGAAGCTAAAGTACCCAAAAATGTACCTCTACCTATAGCTATGAACGATTTACTGTCGAGTAAACAAATACAAGAGAAAGAAGCAGTTGGTCGGCAGCTGAATGATGATATTCAAGTCAATGTACCACAAAAAGTTGAAACTAACAGTAACATACAACCGCATGTTGTCAGACAGAAAAGAGAGGTTGTAGATTATACGCAGAAAGTGCAACTGGAACCAAAAGAACTTGAAAAGCCAACAAAAACTAAGCCACATTCAAATGAAGAAAAAAATTACATGTTAAAACAACAAAAGCTTATTAAAACAATCCAACAATATGGCGAAGAACAGAAGGAATTGACGAAGGAACAAAAAGATATTCTAGATGAAATAATTAAGTCTAAAAAAGAGTTAGGACATAATACAAATGAAGCAGACACGAAGGAAGCTAAGAAAATTGCTATGGAGAGTATAAAACAGATTGCAAATATGGCTATACAAAGTTTAGGTGGGGCTTCTGAAAAGCCTGTTCAAATAGATGAAAAGAAAGAGGATCGTTTAGAGAAACTAACGAATGAAGCTGTACAAGAAATAGCTAAAAAAGCTGTAGAAATCATTGAAGTCATTAAGGAGATTAAAGAAAATCCAGCACTGTCAAAATTGGCTAAGGATGCCAGTATACAAAATAATGTGCCTGCACAAGCTAACAATGCTGGTGATCTAGTTCAAAGCCATCAGAACGTACAACCACCGGTGAATACGCCGAATATGAATCCACAGATAAATTTGCAAACTGGTCAGCCTCAAATAAATTCACAAGCTTACCCTAAAAATATCAAACTTCGCACTATCATTCTTACAAGTGATCAACAACAGGGCGGTGCACCTTTAAATGTTCAACCGGAAGCCATTAATCCTCAAAATGTTCAGCCACAAGTGAATATCCAACATCAAGCAGTCAATTCTCAAATACTACAAAACTTGAACAATCCTCAAAATTTGGCTAATATTATTAATCTTCCGGTTTATATCCCAGAAAATAAACCCACAAATAAACAAGAAGACATAGTACCAGTCAAAGCACAGGTTAGACAGATACAAAATAAGGCACCTATAAATCTTCAAACAAATAAAGAATCTAAAGCAGTTGAAAATGAAGTAATACAATTATCTAAAGTACAAATACCAGCACAAATACAAGGTAAAGACGAAATTCATTCGCATTCCCCCGACGAACCACAGTCTTACAAGCTTGGCGAAGACGCACAAGTCAAAAACCCTGAAGCTAAAGTACCCAAAAATGTACCTCTACCTATAGCTATGAACGATTTACTGTCGAGTAAACAAATACAAGAGAAAGAAGCAGTTGGTCGGCAGCTAAATGACATACAACCGAATGTTGTCAGACTGAAAAGAGAAGTTGTAGATTGTACGCAGAAAGTGCAACTGGAACCAAAAGATAGGGAAATATGTAATACTCTTGTCGATCGACCAAAAGAAAAAGATATAATGCCACCTGTTGATTTGCGCGATATGTTACCTAAGAGCTTGGTTATGGACACGAATATGCTGAACATTGGTAGGTCGCTTAAAAGTTACGAAAGAGACGAAAGGTAATATTTTTTGCAATAAAATAATTGTTGGGTTTGCTTGTGTTACAATGCATTTACGGCTGAAATTCATAATCAATCTCATGATTTGAGATTAAAGATATATTGTTCCTTAAACATTTACTCTTTTAATTTATAATTTACATGTCATCCAATTTGTTAGATTTTCAATTAATTGCCGCTTTTCATTAAACAGCTATTAAGAATATTAAACTAGAATTGTCATAGTTGTGTTAGATTGTTTATTAATTTCTCCCTTTAGTTGTTATGTTTGTGTTTAGTTGTAAGATTGCTTTTTGAGAAATGTAAATTGAAATTCTATGTGTCAAGATGTTATTCATATATATATATATATGGTATAGACCCAGTTTATGATGTTATTCGAGGTTTTATTTGTGAATTGTGAAAAAGTATTGCCCCAAGATAATAATATAATCAAATACAGATTAATGAAGGGCGAATTTTCGAAGTGGTATATGAATTGTCAACGAACTAAAGACGAAGATGCATTCGGGTGAAAGAATGGTTGTACGTAATCTATTCATCTCTATAATAATCACTATACATCACCATGAACATTACAAAGTTTTATCGTCATGGCCTTAGTCTCATGTGATCTCATACTAAGGTACATTTATAATAATATGTATAGTTGTTAAGGCTCAACTTTGTATGAAATTTTGAACTTTCAAAATCTTTGTTCTTAAACGCATAAAGTTAAAAATGTGATGAATAACAATGACTGATTGTGTAATAAATACATATAATAAAAATATTTTAAATATAAATGTGCTGTCTTTTGATTGTCTTAGAAACATTTAAAATTGTTCACTCAAATCAATTGTCTTTAATGGAGATAAAATACTGTGTGCTGTCGTATTTGTATCCATATTTGTCTCGTTATGGGAGGTCTGATTAAAATTATCTAAAAAACGTTTAAATCCTTGATCCTTTGGAAGGCTTAAACGGGCGATCCAAAAGCCTTGATTTTTGTGATGATGAAAGGATGATGCCCTGCCCACAGGTAGGTCTATGCAGGCGCTTGGGTATAACCTATGAAGGAAGTCCCTGAGAACCCAAGCAGGCCTTGGTCGTCTGTTGAAAAGCAGGCGTTCATACCATTGAGTGTGACCGGCCTTGCCCCCTTTGGATTTAGAAAGGCGAGCGAGGAACAGGTCGCACCAAATACTTAGCGATTTTGTTAAATTAACTTTTCGAATAGTTTTAATTCTCTATCATTTAACAGTGGCTTAGGTAATTTAAAACAAAAATCTCTTAAGGTCTACACTGTTTAATAAGGTGACACGTAAAGAACATGACAAACGCGTGACGGTTTTAGCCGATGTAATTTTTTTCAGCTCTCCGGTAGTATGATCAAATGGTATGTATTTTCTTTTTAACATCCTCTAATGAAGCATGCACAGATCTGAAAGTTGGCCCACAAAGAGAACGGATGAGAGACACCTGCACGTAGCCGAAATGCGAATGTTGAGATGGATGTGTAGTGTGACTAGATTAAACAAGGTGAGAAATTAATATATTAGAGGGAGCCTGAAATTAGTACCATTGCATGAAAAACTGAGGAGCAATAGGTTATCGTGGTATGGACATGTGATGCGGAGGCATAAGCAAAATGTGTTGAAAAGAGTTTTATGTATGAATGTTGACGGGTACACGAGAAGAGGACGACCAGTGAAAGATGGATGGACTGTGTGAAAGAAGATATGGTTAGAAAGAGAGTAAGTAGTGAAATAACGAACGATAGAGTAGAATGGAAGAATAAAACATATTGCACCGACCCCTAATTAAATTGGGACAAGAGTAGGTAGATGAGATGATCCTCTAATCAGATCCTCTAAGCATTTGATGGTGGTCTTCTTTAAATCGGTAATAATTTTGCTAAATTTTCATTACCAAAATTAAATTAATAAGATTAAAAGAACATTAAAATAGTATATCATACTTATTATAACTTTTATCTTAAAAACAAATTGATACTATTACGGTCAAATCGTCAAAATAATTTATTAGCGTACATTGTTAGCGAGTCCGTAATGAAAACTTAAATCCTAACTAATATTATAAATATGAAAGTCAGTTTGTTTGTTTGTTACGCTTTCAAGAACTAATTACTCAATCGATCATCATAAACGTAACCAGGGGTACTGAAAAGACATAATAATAATACCTAAAAAAAATTACCGTCCCTACAAAATATGTACTGTGCCATTACACGTTCACTCAAAGGTCATGATTGTAAACGGTAAGTATTTCATATTTGAAACTCCTCGATAGTTTGGGAACCTTATTAAAAAACAAACGAATTCTGTAATTTAGTATTTTATTACGATATAAATGCAAAACAAAATGAAAAAAAAAAACCTTATAACTTTAACTATAAATATAAAAATAACTTAAGTTTTTGAATTATTTCTTCTTTGTATCCTTATTTTCATCTAGGGATGTTTTTTTTGACCTGAAAGAGAAACGAAGTGGCTATAAAAGTACTGTTTGCTTTATGTCATTATTCTAAAATACTTTTAAGATTCCATTTATGCTGAAATCCATCCAGTTTGTTAACTGAACTATTAAGTATTCAAATACTACATTTAAAATAAGAATAATTTTAAATTCATAAACAAAATTTTTATAGTTTTTATTTTATTTTATTTTGTTTGAAAGAAAATATGGCTATAAAACTACTGTTTGCTTCATGCCATTATTCTGTAATACTTTCAAGATTCAATATATGCATACATCGATTCAGTTCAATAACTCGTTACCTTTTGCCAGTTTCCGACTTGGTAACGCTAGTGTTGGAGGCGGAGGAGGCGGCGCGGCGAGTGCGGCGCGCGCTCGGCGCGACCTCCGCCTCCGCGGCGCCCAGGGACTCCGCTGGACTCTCGCCTTCATTTTTCTGCTATAAATATTTCTTTGGTCATATAATTAATAATATTGGTATATACTGATCTTAAACTAGGCAGAGCCTGTATTATGGTAACCAGACTGCTAATAAACATACTTTTCTATTTCCAAATACATATATATTATAGATAAATTACACCCAGACACGTAACAAATGATCTGATTTGTCCTGGGATGGAATCGAACCCACGACCTTCGGCTCGGCAGTCAGGATCGCTAACCGCTAGACCGGTGAGCCACTCAGTAATTGTTCTGTAGCGAATAGTGAACAAAAGAAATAAAATCCTAACTAATATCACTATGTTTGTTTGTTACCCTTTCACGGCTAAACTACTTAACAGATCATCATGGAATTTGGGAAATACGTGTCGTCAGAGGTGCAGAAAAAAATATATAGCAAAAGTTAGTTTTCATATAGAAAAAGTACCGTTCTCGAGGGCAAATCTACATCAAGGCGAGCGAAACCACGGGCAAAAGCTATTGTTAGCCGTGAAAGAGTAGGAAACAAATATTCTTTCTACTTAAACATGTTAAGTATGTATTGATCACGTCCCTGAATGGCTTCCCCATCCCAATTAAGTGAATAGGACCAAATTAGTGGTCAATTGTGGGTGTTTAAAAGGATACAAACGTGAAGGTATGTTTAGATTAGTAAGTAATATAGAAGGTGGGCGTACCGTGACGTCGGTGCTGGTGCGGCGACCCTTGGGCGTGTGCAGCGCCTCGCACGCGCGCGTGAACGACGCGCGGCGCCCGCGGCTCGACGGCGAGCTGGCGCTACTACCCGCTGCAAACAAATAGACACATCTCATATAATAAATATTGTTAACACAGTGGGTTATTTTTTCCACAAGGTTATTGTCGTCTATTATTTTTTGTGCCAATTTTATTGAAAACTTTCGAGAAAATCAAATTTTGATTATGAAAAAATGTGTTAAAATAATATTATCAATGCAAAGGCACACGAATCCTTACTAGTATTATAAATGCGAAAGTAACTGTGTCTGTCTGTCGCCTTTCACGCCAAAACTACTGAACCGATTTAAATGAAATTTGGTACACAGATAGTCTAGAGCCTGAGAAAGGACATAGGCTACTTTTTAATGCGAAAAAAGGGTGTAAGGAGTTGAAAGGTGGGGATGAAAAGTTGTATGTAAGTATCGTCATATTTAGAGCTAGAAGCTTGAAACTTATTTTTTAGGCTGTTGATTCGATATAAATACACTATTCCACGCGGAAGAAGTCGCGGGTACAGCTAGTAGTGAATAAAAGTGATAATCAATCACTTTTCGGTATAAACCCGTTAGAAATAAAGCTAAAGAAATAATGCACTTAAATAAATGTATTGCGATAAGTACACTTTCACATACAAGTTTTTCAAGTAAATCTTCTACACTTGGTGGAACTGTACTATCTGCTTGACACATTTTATCACAATTTGCATGTAATGTGGTACAAAAGATGATAAGTAGATAAAACAATGAGTACAGGACACATTTCGCAACTAAATAGCATACAATTATTTAGTGGGCAAAATTAAATAAAAGCATAAGCAGAGACACAATTTAAGTAGGTATAAAGTTATTAACACAAAGCGGCTAAGCGAATTGTTTAAGAAAATCGTTAACAGAATAAAAACTCTGTTTAAATAGCCATTACTTTAGTCCAACACAAAATTTATGGTATGGTAGGTTCACAAATAAATGTATGTACACACAGAACCATAAACCTTTTATACATTTTTATGTGGAAATTATATACACTTTAATTTTTTTAAATAGGTTAATAGTATAGCAGTATTAGTAGTTGTGTCTTACTTACCGATGTCTACGGAAACACGTCTGTTAATTTTGGCTGCCTTTGGTGTGGATCGGCTTTCCGAGGCAGCTCGAGCGACGCGTGCTGCAATTTTCAAGTAATTCCATACAAACATATGACGGGTTTCCCTTTAATATATATATAGTGTCATATAAATCAGGTCATTGTTACACATGTAAATTAGAAACTGTATCAGTATGCATTGGCATCGTTTTTAAACGTGTGCATTTAAAGAAGTGATAAAGTGTGCAGTCGCTACTGCTTATTCATTACAGACATCCTTTCCTTCACAACTTTAGATGTACTTTACATATTACGCGTAAAACGTAATGTGATATTACATTTTACAGGTAGACTTGTGTGCTCTTAAGTCGTCAAGTAGACCGGTCAACCCCCTATCACTTCTTTAAATGATTTATTTTGGCACAGACACTTCAATTTTTACTAAACGTTACTTTTTTTTTATGGTATAGGGGGCAAACGAGCAGACGAGTCACCTGATGGTAAATAACTACCGACGCCCATGGGCACCTGTAACTCAAGGGTGGAGTAGGAGAAGAGGGGGAGGGGGGAGGTAGGCCCCAGTAACTTCAATAACAAATTTTAGTCATTTAGTCAGAATAATTTAGTAGTTTTTATTACTTAGCACAACATTCTGCTTACGAATATATTTCTAACGACGAGACAGGTCGATATTATGCTTAACCTTTGACGTACGGTCTTCAATCAGTGAAGTGATTACTCTCAAAAGCTTGTATTGAAAACTTATCTGTTATATGTTTTGCGCAGACTAGCCCTCTTAAGAGTAAATCTAAGGTTTATATTTTAATTAAGAAGGCGTTGCATGAATGAAATGGACAGGCTTTCGACTATAAATAGCAAAACAACTACAAAAAATAGAAGCTATAGCATTTAACAGCTGTTTTGAGTAATATTTTAGATGAAAATCTCAAAGATATATGTTTTTAGGGAGCAGTCCTAGTGTACTTACATCTCCGCTGCTTACTCGCGTCTGAGGCTAGAGATTCAGGTGACAGGGTCGGTCTGCAACTCATCCACGTCCGGAGAACCTAATTATTAGTGTTCAAAAAGCAAAGTCCAAACATTAGAGCGCATGCAAAAGTAATAAGTAGAAAAAAAATATTCAGCTCATGCTATAAATATTTAAAAATGTTACAGTCAAAACTCTTAGTAAAAACTACTTCTAACTGAAAAAAAAAACTGCAGTAAAAAGTAGTTTAGGCTGATTTTATGAATTAAAATTACTTTTAGTGTTACGTCTGAGTTACCGTTATTTTGCAAAAAATTTGTTTCTGACATTGGAGAATTTCATTTTATATCATCTCCACATTCGCACAATGAAGTAGAGGCGATAATTGGTCACAAAGAGTATGACTTTCTGAACCAGATCTAACACCAATAAGTATGAGATATGTAACTCGGGACTTAACGCGCAATTCGGAACTCATTTATAAGGTACAAAACTTTTTATCAAACCGAGCCCACGACTTGTGCGATCCTGAACAGTTTTAGAGCGAGCTGATGTTCCAGAGGTAGGTACTAAGACGCCACGGGTACCGTAGCAGCTTAAGACGTCCAAAGAGGACCCGAAACCAGTACACGTGGACAGATTGCCGGCATACCTGCCATTTTTTAAAGGAGTGACTGACAAACTTAGAACAGTATTGATATTGATGATTTTATATACTAAAATAAGACTGCAGTGGCGTAAAATAGGATGGTAGAGCGGGCAAAATGCCACGGGCCCATGGCCCTAAGGGGGCCCCGGCAACGACCCCAAGGCCCTAAGCACACGAGGCACCAAGAGTGAATTGTGCCCCATCCGATGAATTAGCTGGGGGCATCAGATGGTACAGTTATGCAAGACTGTACATATTCCGCACTCAAAAATAGCAAAATCCTCAACAGACTAGGTAGATTGCGGCTGTGGTAGTTCGTATATCGGACATACCAATACAATGACAGAACGGGGTAAAAAACACACCACAGTTTAAAAAAACGTAAAATTTGAGTCAGATCCCAATCACTGGATTGAACTACACCAACCACAGTTTTTCCCCACCGACCGTCACTATTACTCCAGGATAATACGCCAAGTAGTTGATATAAAAATAAAAATTAAACGAAATATAAAAATTTTCAGCCGAGAAGATGGGTATCGCCTATCAGCATCTCGACAGCGTTCAACGAACGTTCGTAGGTGTAATGTGTTGAAGTAGCGACAATACGAAAAAAAAATTAAAACTAAGTGTGGGTAGTTGCCGAAACTCGTATCTCACGGAGGCATCGCTGAGCTCTCACAGGTCCGTCCGTCACCACGATCGGTGCAATTAGATCGAAATGTCGAAAAACCAAAAAAATATTGTACCTTACAAGTCACAGTTACAGTAATTGTCACTATTATTCACTTGTACTATTCGCTTTTCTTCGCACTTGTTAACTCGTAACATCGCTTAACTCGAACTGAATGTTCATACCGCAATGCAACCTCTTTATATAGTTCGAAAAACATCTCATAGAAAGTTTGTTAACTTTCCTGAAACATCTCATACCATCTATATAACTCGACCGCTGTTGGATCTTCTAGAACTCAGTGGACTATACTTATTGACAGATTATTAGTTCCGTTATTTGCTAAAAGATGGCGCTGTGCGTATCAATTTAGCCGTCGTAATTTTTTTTTATTGAGATTAAGTGCCGAGTTACACATCTAAAATTTAGAAAAGTCGCGAAAGTTTAAAGACAATTATGTCCCACAAGGATTGAAAACATAACGGCGGTGACGTCAAATCGTCATAGAACAATAAAAAATATACATACAACAAATAAAAAATATCGTAGCCAATGGGTAATAACCGCGGTGAGTGTTGACGACCCGAATGTGGAGCTTTATATGATTAGAGACGAAGGAAGATCAAACATGAACTATGGTCACCCAATGCGTAAATGAGAAATAAAAAAGAAAACCAATAAAATAGTCCAATAAAATTGAAATATATTGGATATCCAGTCGAATTTTACAACAATTAAGCACTAGCTCTTGTACGAGTATATTTGTGGCATTTGGCTAATGGATATTGCAAAATAATATACAATGTACAACTAAATGTTAAGAAACTTGCTTAAGCAGGAAGAAGACTATGTTGGGCTGAGAAATATAGCGAGCACAGTTTGCACCAGCAAAAAACCTGTACAAAGTGTTAATTGTTAACTAATAGCAGTGCAATTACCTTCAAAGTCAGTCTTATTGAGCAGACTCATCCGGTCCATGGGTTGTACGTCGAAGGCCGGCGTGACGTCGCTGTCGTCGTCGTCGGAGCCGGGCGCGCGCGACGAGCGCGACGTGCGCGCGCGCGCGGACGCCGTGCTGGCGGGAGCTTCCATTGCCGATCCTAGCATTGACTCCTGATTGCGGGTCAGTCTGTGGGGAAGGGCATATTTTAATCGATGATGCTAAATGCGAGCTTCAAATACCATTAAATCACCGAATCTCTGACGATCTCACCGCGCATTCACCGTTGAACAATATTCCACTATCTTAACACCGGTGGCGCGGATGTGGCGCGGTTTGGCAATTGTCACAATGTAATACATTTTATTTTTCTTTACTCAAGATTGCAAGGCCATCTGCGTAGAATTAAACACTTTTTCTTTCTTTCTTTAATACTAAGCATCAGCGTTAAGATAGCGAAACATGATGATTCAAAAACCAGGGCCTAAAGAAGTGTGTAGAGAAAAGCTTTTGGCGCTGGAAATAGTTACTATGTTCACACGCAGAACCGAAGAGACCATTGCCTAGTATAAGTGAGGCTATTCAGATAACCGGTTATCACGAGCCACTTTGCATTTTTATGTGCCCTTTCAATAACTGAACAGTATATGGGTCCCCCATCTAGTGTTCAGTTACTTCTTTGTTCATTAGAGATTTTGACTTTGATCATTTGCATCATATAAAAATGTCTAACTATTTGCTTCAAATCTTCAATGCAAAAAAGGAAAAGCTCAAACATAAAGGACTTAAAAAGTTGTTGAGCTAGCAACGGATCAATGCAACTTTTAGATGTTAGACATATATAATATATAATAGTTATATAATAGTTTAAGCAATAATTTTCCGAGCACTTGAGAAATAACTAAACATATCAAATACTTTCACAATTATTAAGAGCCATTCATCGTCTTTTTTCTGCTCGTATTACTATCACTCAGGTATGACTAAGGTCTTTTGCCTTCACAAATTTCTGTCAGTTTTTCTTTCACAAAAATCATAACACTTACCTTCTTGAACTGAAATATTCGTTTACAACTTGACTAGCATCCACCTTCTCTTCTGTGGCAACTTCAGGTATCACAGACAACTCTGGCTTACTTGAAAGCACAGACTTCTTTCCTTTTCTACCTTGTCTTTCATCTTCACTCAATCGACTTTTGCTGGAAACAACTGAACTCTCCGACGCAACACTCTCATTATCATCTAAATTCTTACTTCTAGACCGAGTAGATCGTCTCTTAGGAGTCAACAACTCTTCTTTAGATTCGTCTAAGAGTCTTGAATCATCTCTTCCTGACATTTCTCTGGATACTCTTCTAGTTATGATTTTTCTGACTTCAGCGCTTGTGGGAGTTTTAACTCTGCGCCTTGGAGTTTCTACTTCGATAGTTTTATCGTTCTCGGGGGTTTTTCTGTTCTAAGTCAACAGATTTAGCTGAAGCATTTGACTGTGTTCGTTTTCGAGTGACTGGTGTTTTAATTTCTACTTCAATCTCAGGTTCGACAGATTTGTTGGACGACGTAGATTTAACGCGTTTGCGAGTCCGTGAAGGTTTATCTATTTCTTTATCATTAATTGTCTCTCTCTCTTTTTCAGAACCTTCCCGTATTATATCTTTGGCAGAGGACTCTAGATTTATTTGATCTTTATCAGAAATTTCTAGGGGTTTCTCCTCTGGGATTGGTTTAGTAACTTCTGAAACTTTCTCTTCTCCCTTCTCTCTTACCTCAGGGCGGACTATTGTTTGTTCCTTTATTTTAATTTCACCGTCTACAGTCTCGTAAGATGCAACATCTGAACCCTGATTAGTTGTTTGCCATACAGGAGTTCTGATGTTATCCTGTTTGGGGACTTCTATGGATAATTTAGGTGCTGCATCAACAACATTCTTTTCGCGAGATCCTACTTTATCTTTTACTGAAAATGTTTTTTTCTCATCTTTCGATCCAGTGGGTACAACTGCAACTTCTACTTCCATAGCATTTTTCAGATTCTATAAAAATATAATATTTAATTAAAACAATATACAGGTTGTCCATGAAAACGTAAAAACATATGTTTGATTCAAACTCGTTAACTTTGTACATTCCACCAACTTTTATGAGAAACGGAGGTGATAGATAATACCTGGAAATTCAAAGTCATAACTTTGAAACGGATGGCTTTTTTTCTAATATTTTTTGTAACTGCATACTAGAGTTCAATTCATGCTAGTTTCATTGATTTTACTAAGTGTTAAATTGTTGGGGGACAACCTGTATAAGAATGAAATATTTTCATTTCCTACAGTCCCATCAAAAGCCCAATTTGCTTAATTCTGTAGAGATACTCTATCCAACTAAGCCCTAGACCGTCGCAAATACCAGAAATACCGTAATTATTTATGTACGGTACACAAGCACTTGATAGAATTGACTCGAACTAAATAATGCGATTAGGGGTATTGAATACTTACTATGTAATTATAACAAGCAATTTTAAACTTTGTGAAATCTACAAGTCATAAAAAACGAACACAGTTATTGAACTGTTTTGGTTTTTTATGACTTGTAGAGTTTTTTGTAATTTTGAAACATCTATCTAGATAATTGTCTCTAGATAAATATTTCAAAATTACAACTTAAATTACAAATCACAATACGCACCTGCCGCCATCTATCGCAATAATTAGAAACTACCAAGCAAACAAACCCATAGATAAAAAATAATAAATACGTTACCTTTGTCTTTTGGTTCCTCTTGTTTTTCTTTAGGCTGTTCTCGTTTTTCTGTACTAGCATTTGCTTTATCACTTCCATCCGAATAGTTTTAAGTTGATATCAGACTTATCCGACTCAATCCCCGAATTATCATCAGTTAGAAGAGAGTAATTAGGTTGACTCAATGGGTCAGCTGAATCTTCAACTACGGGTTGTGGGATTATTTCAGTCTGTACGACATCCATGATTGGATCGACTTGTTCTACTTCTTCCGTTGGAAGTTCACGTTCCGTAGCTTCATCGTTTGGTTTGGAATCTTTAGTATCAGAAGAATGTTCGTCGATTTGAAGCCGGCCGGAACTTGAATTAGATTCTTCAGTGTCATTGATTGATATGATTTCTTCAGTTTCGTCACCTTCCTCGGGTGATGATACCTGATATAACAATTACATATTATGAGTTCGCTACTTGTTTATACTGGATTAGGTTAAAAAAAACAACAAAATAAAATAAAGTGTAAATTTGCAACTTAATAGATTATTTGGTATTTCCAGAGAGCAATGATTTCTCTGAATACTTTTACATTGATGATGCATTCACGTTAGTGAAATCAATTTTAATTTTTTTTTGCTTTTATAAGCAACTGACTAAAAGAGAAAAACTCATCAAAAGTCATTAATTAATAATAAATAATAATAATGTTTCCCACCTGTCCAGAAACTCTCACTTTCAGCATCAGATTCTTCAAGCTCATGAGCCTCGACAATATCTTCATCACCAGATGACGCATTCTCTTCATCCGACATATCACCTTCAATCTCATGGATTTCCCGTTCAATTTCTACTATCTGCTCTTTTTCCTTCTGTATACAGACAGCTGCTGAATCAGAAACATTCTTATTTTCTTGCTGAACATCTAAGTCGCTGTCATTTGTGATCAAACTTGAACAATCCTGTATTTTAGATCCGGCTTTAGATGTTTCTGCTATACTACTGTGATCGCTCTTTAACACAGATTTATCAAAATCAGCTTGAATCGTTTGTACGAAAGCAGCAAAAAGGTTTTGAAAGGTTTTGGTCCGGTTTATCCCTTTCTTCCTTCATACTGGAAGTTTCAGCTACACTGCTTTCGTATGAATGCAAGACTGATCGGTTAAATTCAGTTTCATTTAAACTGAAAGCGGGCAAAGCTTTTAAAGCACTAGTTTTCTTTATATTTGATGTTCTCTTTTTGAACACTTTTATATGCTTCTGATGTTTCAGCTACACTGCTTTCATATGAATGCAAGACTGATCGGTTATATTCAGTTTCATTCAAATTGAAAGAGGGCAAAGCTTTTAAAACACTAGATTCTTTATATATAATGTTCTCTTTTTGAACACTTTTGTATGTTTTCTGATGTTTCAGCTACACTACTTTCAACGCTATGGAGTACTGACTTATCTATGCTAGTTTCTTGAAAAGTAGTGAAAGAGGGCAGAGGCTTTAAGTCTAGTTCTACCATACTTTTGTCAGATTTAAAACCTTTTTCTATATTTTCGGATATGGTAGAATCAGTAGAACTTTGTAAGACTGATTTATTGACAATGGGTGATAAAGTAACATCCATTAGACTAGGAACTGGTTTCAGAGCCTTCATTGGAGTGCATTCTATAGCAACCTCTTCAGAATTTGTCTCATCCGTCTCCATTTTTTCCACTTGCTTCGTTTTGGCGAAAGTATTTGCTTCTAAAACAAGACGCGATAAGGATTTTTTTGCCGCGCGCCGAGTTCTCAACCTTTGACGCTATTAATTTTTCTGGTGTTTTAGAAACGACTCCTAGAATTTGAAAAAAAATATAAATTTACAAATTAAGAAAGTTAAAGCACTGAATGTGTCTAGTTTTTGAAAGTTGTAGAGCACTGATGAATTTAAAAAAAAGCTGTATTATGAACGCGCTAACAGAGCTACCCTCTCATATAATTTTATGACGCCATGGTTGGATAAAAAATATGTTAATGAAGCTTTTGGAAGCATGACATAAGTTTTCGTCGGCAAAAAAGCAACTGTTGCTGTAATTAAATTAATTGTTTATACTCTGAGGAACAAGGAATTTCACCTCCTTAGTGGTTTGGTAATTTAAACAGAATGTCATTCGTCAATATCTTGGATATAAAAACAATCTTATATTATTATTTCCTTCAAGATACGTGTGCTTACGATCTTTTAGCATTTTTTTTCCTTACAAGCATGCTCCAAATTAAAAAAAGTTAAATACAAAACGACAAAAATGTTTTAGGTAAATATTAACTACATATATGTTACCTTAGACTACGTGGACTTGATTTTACAGGTTCTTGTACAATTTCTACTTCGGGAGTACGTGATCGACTCCTATTAAAACAGAAAAATATATATAAATGGGCAAGAAAAAACAGTTAAATACCATTTCTCTTATGTTTGTCAACCGAGTTTTTAGTGATATCAGTAAAAAAAAACTGTCAGTCGTAGTACTGCACGTCAGAAGTGAAAACACATATACATCTATTTATATGTATGTGATCGTGACGGTCATGCGAGCTCAGTGATTTTCCCCTTACCAAAAGTGCCTAAAGAAGTTTTTACTTAAAAAAAAGGCTCAAATATTTTTTTTGAAATCCTGTGTAAACGGCTACAAAAGTTACAGATGCCCAGGATTTTGTTGATCTATCATAGTACGGAAAATCTATACAATGACAGTTTAATTTATACTGGTTATGACATAAAACAAAACTAGGCGAACTCTAGTATTATTAAAGTCTCTCCAAAGCCCATTACAAATGGTTGTTATTTCAGAGCAAAGATACGAGTGTACAGTTTAACAGGTTGATAATATTACCTTAAACTCCGCCTCCTGGTCGGTGATGGTGATGAGTCAGGGCTAGCCTTGCTAGGCGATTCTGAGATAACCTCCAGTTTAGGAGATTCGACCAAGGCTTTGTCTATACGTTCAGGGGTGCGGGATCTGCTTCTGTTGGGGGAACAAATAGTCTAATCTGGCTTCCTTTATTAAAATAAGGTACATGTGGGCAGGTTTAGTTATTGTAATTAATAATCGCGTGTTTCTTATACATGTGTTTATTGTAAGGAAATCGGTAGAGAATTAGTTCGCACTGCAGAATGATTCGATGGCTAGATTATTGGAGTACCTGTAGCATTATATATCTAAGGGTAAAAAAAAATAGATTTTTTTTTTAAACAAGCTGTTATTACTAGTTAATAAAAAGAACGAGAAAATTTAAAGAAGAAAATTTAAAAATAATTTAATTCTGATGAGAAATAAACCATATTATAGGCACATTATATCCTATTTTTTTCAAATAAAAGTGTGTTTCACCTTTTTTTATTTCTCTAGTCTTCTAAATGTAACACTCTTTTATTTTAAATTTCCACTTTCACTATGTCCCTTAGGCTACTTTTATTTTAGAAAAAATAATCTTCAAGAAATTAAGTAATACATTAGAAAATTTTGATTCGTTTTTTACTTTTATTTTTTTTTTATTTGTCACACCCAACATTTCCCTTTTGAGTAAGGGATACGTAACGTAAAGTGCATACGTTTTTTAGAAACTAAAAAGCACGAATGAAACCAAAGTACCTTAGTTGTCTCGGCGCGCTAAGCGTGGTCTTCTCGGGATGTGGTTCAGATTCCACCTCTTGCTTCGGCTGTTCAGGTATAGGCGCCAGGGGGCGACTGACGTGGACTTAGCTCTGGTGTACGAGACCTACTTCTGTAATACGGGTAACGCTTTCAATTCGAACTGTTTTTGCCAAAACATTATACTCTGCCCATTCTTTTAGTTTATTTTTTGATAGTTGGATTAGTGGTTAATTAGTGATGCCATAACACACTGCCGATTTTATTAAAAATATTTAAGAAGAACCTTTAATAATTTTTTTAAAAGTTAAGAGGTAAAAAATACTGAACTCGTATTTTACCCACGTGTAATATACTATACATAAGAACTAATTGTTAATGAATTGAGGACTGAAGTGAAGAATCGAGTTTTAAGTATTGTCCATTGTCAGATACATCCTGTATAATATACAGGTCCATAAGTATACACACACACAATATACATACGTACCTACATATAAATTGACAGGCACGCTTACCTAGACAATCCCTTATTGCGCAAAACAGGCGAATCGTGACGTTCAGGTGTACCGGGACGGCTTCTATTAACCAACGGGGTACTTTCCCCGGTGACTCTGATACTCCGTCTTCCTTTAGGTGTCTTAGGTACTTCTATAGACGTCTCTTTCACACTTGTTATTGTAGTATCCTTTAACTCTGTCACGCTCTGTGAGTCTTCAGGTATTTGCCGTCGTTTGTCGCCTGAGTACCGGGGATTTATGAGAGTAATGGGTATATCGGCGATGCTTTCCACCGAGGTGTTCGGGTCGTCTGATAAACTGCTGTTCATTGAAAACTGATAGCGAACGCCTGTAACATTATAATTTGATGATGTCAATTATTTGATTTCGAAAGTACGCTTCAGAAGACTATCTAAAAAGCAACAAGAATCGTAGTTAAAAGCAAATTAAACGGCTATTGTTAGTCATAATAAATGAAAAATTCACCAACGCAAAAAATTAAAAACATGAATCAAATAAATAATCCATTAACAAAAAAAAAAACGATTCCTAATTTGAATAATGTAAGAGAGAGGATAGTTTTTTATCTCAATTTATAGTCACAATATATTTTTTCTTGCAATTTAAAGTGTCATTGAGTGTATAGTGCTGTTCTCAATTTTAATAGTTATTATAATTGTTGTTTTTATACTTGTACAAATAAAAGATCTAACGTACCTTACTTCTTGAAACTTAGGGTATGGTGATTAACTTAAATATTAGTTATAATCAGAATTCTCTTCAGCTCTGTGCCAATATAAACATTACATAAGTGTACTTTACCTGGCTCGAACATTATCCTTCAGCACCTTCCTAGACGCCACTGACTCTTCTGTAGCCAATTTCTTTGGTGGTGACTCTAACGGATGAGTTTCAGTCTAGAATATTAGTAAAAGTGTTTTATTCCCAAATTGACTTACAATTTCTGTCACGGGCGGTTTATTTATAAAGAAACCAGTGGCACGCCCTAACTTACCCGGGTACACAATTATCTACATGTCATATAGAATATGTTTAAAGTCTAGAATAGTATTGTAGTGATTTCGGAGACTACCCACGATTTATAAAATTTTAAAGTAGCTGCGGCGGATAGAATTATTAGTGTCTAGATCCACAAATACGGATAAGGGCTTCAAGTTTTTTTTTTCAGGTGTCAGGCGCGTAAACTTAAAACGACAGTTGACGTTGAGATGACATGTTTTCTACTTGTACTGCACGTATTTTTTGGAAATAATTAATAATAGCTTAATTAAAAATCATTTATATATGTGTTCACTTTACCACAAATCCAGAACAGAAAACATATTAGTTTGTAAATACTAACCATAGGACGGGATGCGGTTGTAACGAAGCTATCGGTGGATATGTCCATATCCTTTTCTATGGAAGCAGATCTATCCCTCTCATTCCCACTTGTGGATATCAGCACTGGTGAGGTGGGAGACGGCGACGGTCCCAAATCGGTAGGAGTAGGTATGGTGAAACGTAGTTGCCTGTGATTTTGATAAAATGTATGATTTAAGAAAATTTAAAATCCTTGTTAAGTGCCAGTTTTTAATAGAAGAAATATAAAACATAATAAGGCTTTAAATAGTTATTTTTTTTAATTTAAAAGTTAACATTATTGCAACTTCAATTTAATTTTCGTTTATCATTTATGATTTACT